>JANPWX010016234.1:497-19876 GCA_024734555.1 Trochalopteron elliotii
CATAAACGGCCTCTTCCTTCTGCTCCAGGAAACAGAAAGTGAAAATATTTCATCCCCCACAGCCTCCAAGCACTGCCTGCCCCCCCCCCCCCCACCCCATGTTTTTCCTCTTCCTGGGATCCCCCCACTGTTACTTGCTCAGGTGTTCCCTGGGATGGCTGAGGCAGGAAATGGAGGAAAGGGAAAAAGCCCAGGGGTGTGTGGGGCACAGACCCAGAGCCTCAAGCCTGGGGTGCCTCCCTGGCCATGAGCACACTGTGGGGGCTGTGCTGGGCTCTGAGTCACCCCAAAATCTGAGGCACCCAGGGAAGGAGCTGTGACCCCCATGCCCACTCAGACACTGCCCATCCCTGGGACCCCCATTCCCCTGTGAATCCTACCATGGGACCCCCCATTCCCTTGGTCTCTCCTCCCTGAGACCCCCATCCCAGGACTCCCACTGCCCAGGACCACCATTGCCTTGATCCCGTCCCATGGGCTGCTTCTCCACCCAGAACCCCTCTTCCTGAGGGTCCCCTATTTTTTCCCTGCACCCCCAACTCCGGCACCTACATCCCATGACCCGAAATCCCTGGGGAACATGTTGTCCCAGGACCCCCATCCCTGAATGCCCCCAGGCATGGAGATCCCAATTCCCCTGGACCCCCATTCTCCTGGACACCCATCCTTGGTTCCCCACAACTCCTGAACCCCCCCACTCCTGGGAACACCATCCCCCACTGAGCCCCCAGACTATCCCATAATGTGACTATCCCAGCCTGTCCCCTACTGTGTCTCCACCTTTCCCCCACCCTGCCCCCACCAAGGGCCACCTACACAAGGGGACAAGGTGTGACCTCGCTTCCTTCCTCTTCATCTGAAGAGCCGCCACCCAGGGGACCAGTGGCCACAGCAGCGAGTGACAGCCAGTCCACATGGCTGGGGACACGGGGATGGCTGGGAAGGTGGTGCTGCTCCTGTGGGGTGAGTGCCCTGGCCACGGGCCTGACAGCCCAGGGATGGGCCCTGGTGAGGCAGAGACCGGTGGGGAGGGGGCATAGGGGGGCTGCAGGGTCCCCTGAGGTCCCCAAGGCAGGGAGAGAGGAACAGGGATGCAGGGATAGGGACAAAGGCCACGTGCTGTGCAGGCATGGTCACTGGTGCCACTGGAAAGGGATCATGGGCATGTGGCCGTGGGGATGTGGCTGTAGAGACAGCAGTTGTGAGGATGTTGGAGGTGACCTGTGCAAACATGGGACATCCACAGTGTCCCCATGTCCTGCCTCAGCACAGGGTGACTGAGGTGTCACTGTCCTCAAGACCTCTGTGCTACACCTGTGTTCCCCTTTGGGAGAGTTTGGGGACAGACACCACACCATGTCCCCAGGTGCTTCTGTTCCTGCAGGGACACCCCCACCCAGCCCTGTCCCTTCTCCCTTCCAGCCCAGACCCTCGGCCTCGCTGGTGAGTCCTCGGGGGATGCCATGTCCCCACCCCGCTATCCCCAGCCTCATGGTGGCCCTGGCAGGTTGGTGTCCCCTGTTACTCGCAGGTGCCCAGACCACCCAGCTCCTGGTGGAGCCCCCCAGGAGGCCGGCGGTGCTGTGGGACCGAGTGACACTGACCTGCCAGGGCTCGGGGACCGCCAGTGCCACCACCTGGTACAAGGATGGGCAGTGATGGGGGCAGAACAGACGCGACCACTTCCTTGTCACCGAGAGCGGCACCTACATGTGTTACAGACCTGGCAGTGGGATCAGCTGCCCAGTGAGAGTCTTAAATGGTGAGGGGGGTTTGGGTGTCTTCAGCGTGGCAGCTGTGGCACCCCAAGGGCTCTGGGTGGGCTCCACTCTATGGGTCACCCACTGGTGTGACCAGAGCCCATCCCCTGCACACCGGGACGTCCGAGATCATCCCAGTGCAGGGGGACCCTGTTTGTGGAAGTTGGGACCCCAGGTGGACCTCTGGGTGTGACCCAGGGGGGGTCTCCGTGAAAACTGGACCCCCCCGATGTGACAGGACCCCCTTGTCCCACAGGTCCGTTGGTGCTGCAGGTGCGGACACGGGCGGTGCTGGAGGGGGACACGGTGACACTGCTCTGCCGGGGCTGGCGGGACCTGCCAGTCACCAGAGTGCGATTTTACCATGGGGATGAGGAGGTCAGGAAGTCCTTCCATGGGACCAAGCTGTCCCTGTCCCCTCTGCAGCTGCACTACAGTAGCCACTACCGCTGCCGGGGCTGGATGAGCTCTGGAGTATCACAAGGGTGGCAGGAGTCAGCAGCAGTGACAGTGACAGTGCACGCTGAGCACCACCACACCTCACACCTCGGCCCCCCCACAGCTCCACTCCAGGGACTCAGGGTCACAAATCCCCCTCCTCTCTCCTTCCCAGAGCTCTTTACAGCGCCGGTGCTGGAGGGTCCCACCGAACCCACAGAAGGGTCCCCCCTCAATCTCAGCTGCCTCAGCACCCCCACCCCCCTGCGGCCCCAAACCCTCCTCCAGCACCTCTTCTACTGGGACGGGCAGTTGGTGGGGGGCCCACAGGGGTCCCCGCAGCTCCTGGTGCCCTCTGTGGGGGTCTCCCACTCAGGGAATTACAGCTGCCAGGTGCACTCCGAGGGGGGGGCCGTGCAGAAGAGCAGCACCCGGCTCAGCGTCATGGTATGCAGTGAGTGCGGGGATGGGCACGGGGAACCCCTACAGCCCTCCCCGGGTCCCTGCCTGGGGACCCTAATTAATAGGGCTCAGACCCCCTATCCCTGTTCCAGGTCCCCCATCTTTTCCTCGGTCCCCCAGCCCTACCTGTGTACCCCCATTTTTCCCATAAACTTTTCCACATCCCCTTTAACACTGCTCAGGTCCCCATCCCTGTCCCCCATCCCTCACTGGCTCCCATCACCATCCCTGGCTGATGAAACCCAGTGAGGGATGGCGGGGGCAGGATCCAGAGTCCCACCCCGGTCCAACCCTGGGTCCCACTGTTATAAATGATCAACTAGCCAATCGGACAGAAAAATAATAAGTTTTATTTTTCCATTTTAAATCTATCTGGGACAGCCACAGGGAACAACATTTGAATGTTGGGTGAAACAGCCGACTGACAGCAGGGTTGCTATCTCGCACTGTTCCACGATTTGCTGGGGTTTGAGTCTGAATTCTTATACTGTATTTTGTGCCTCCCGGCAGCAGAGGTATTGTGTTTTTCAAATTCAAACCCAATCTTTTCACCTGATGATGAACCCTGAACAGATTTCCCAGTGCTGGGCCGAGTCTGAAAGGACCTTCCAGGAATCCTCCTTTGGGATGATGATGTCGTCAAATGCAGGGTCCACCCTTGAAATGGGTGTCGATGTGTTGATGGTGGGTTGATGGTGGGTTGATGGTGGGTTGATGGTCCGGGTGCCCAAGAACTGATTAGCTCAAGGAGCTACATCCTGGCAAGCCACCCTCCTTTCTGGTGTAAATTGAGATGTTAGATTGTATACAAAGCATGTCCTGGTATTTGGTGAACGCCCGTCCCAGTCCGGGAATCAAGGTTACTTTTTATACTTACAGGGTTATAGAAAATATACATTCTATCATCTGCTATAACTTCCTTCTATGTTTTAATTGCACGAATTTATAATCACATCTATTACACCACCATCCCCTCCCTGGGTCCCCGCACCCTTCCTGGGGCCCCTCCCCTTCCTTCTCGAGGTGTCCCGTCCCTGAACCTGCATCCTTTCTTGGGAGTTATTTTCCAGTCCCCACACCCAGCTCTCCACCCCCTCTTCCTCACTAGGGTCCCCCTGCCCCTCTCTGACCTGTCCCATGTCCCTCACTGTCTCCTGGCATTCCCCCCACCCACAGGGGTTCCGCTCTCGCGGGTGTTCATGTCAGCGCAGCCCCCCATGGGACAGGTGGCACTGGGGGACCGCCTGGTGCTGAGCTGTGCGGTGGCCACAGGGACAGGTCCCCTGTCCTTCACCTGGCACCGGGGGGGTCAAGGACACTGCTGGGCACCGGGCCCCACCTGGAGCGGCAACACGTTGGGGACAATGACAGCAGCCACTACCAGTGCCGGGTCAGCAATGGGGACATCATGGTCAAGAATGTCCTCCTGAATGTCACCATCCGGAGTAAGCAGGACCCATGGGCTGGGGGTGGCCTCACCCACGGCATCCTCCATGAAGCCGTCATCCCCATGTCCCTGTCCCTCTTTGCTGGCTGCCAGCACCTCCCCCCATCCTCACACCCACCTCTCTCCCTGCAGTGCCCGTGGCCAATGCCACCATCACCCCCGGTCCCCTGTCACACCAGGTGCATGCAGGTGACCCCAAGACCCTGCGCTGCTCAGTGCAGGTGGGCTCAGCCCCTGTCACCTTCACCTGGCTGCACAACGGCCAGGAGGTGGCCCGGGGTCCTGTCCTGGAGCTTGGGGACGTTGATGTGGGACATTCAGGCACCTACCAGTGCGTGGCCACCAACCAGCTGGGACAGGACGGGCACCGCGTGTTCTGGGCACTCAGCCCTGAGCTGGCCCTCAAGGTGACACCATGGAAACCTAGGGGCACAGGTGGGGTCACACAGGGTCATTAGGGAGTGCAGGACCCAAGCAGTGATGGGTCATGCTGATGTTTCCCTCTCTGTTTCTTGCAGTGGCCGCAGGGGTTGATGGGTCCCCTTTGTTCCTGGTCCTGCTCGTGGCTGTCATTGTGGCCTGGCACTGGTGACACCACCTGGGTAGGTGACAATGAAAGGACAGAGGTCCCAGGGAGCTGTAGGAAGCCCCCCAGAGTTGGGGAATGATAAGGCAGCAACCTTAGCCCCAGAATTTTCACCTTGGCTGGGGATTCTGTAAGGTTTTGGGAGGTGCTGGAGGGTTTTGCAGGGATGTTGGGGGTTCTTTCAGAGGTCCTGGGGTGGTTTTGGGGAGTCTCTCTCCCTGCCAGGCTTTGGGTTCTTGAGGCTGAGTTGGTTGGGGGCACTGAGGAGGTTCATGAATTCTGGGGGACTTCAGGGATGCTTGCGGGTCCTGTAGGGAACTGAGGGTTCTGTGGGGGTCCAGGAATACTGAGAGGGGTCTGGGCTCCAGGGAGCCCACAGTCACCTCTCCCCTTTTTCCTCTGCAGCCATCAGGAAGCACCAGGAAAGGTGAGTGGGGGGGTCTCCAGCTGTGACCCCTCTTTTACACCCACCCCACAATTCTCCATCCCTTCCCACACATCTCCTTTATTCCCATAGGGCCCCCCCAGAGCACTCGGCCTCCCCAGAGGAGGAGGAGGTTCTGTACACCCACATCGTGAGGACCAAACAGGCACAGCGTGAGTACAGTCGTGGGGGGGACAGTGACTCATCAACCACCATTGTCACCCCCCACCTTGGTCCCCCAAACTGGTTTCTCTTGCAGGGCCCCCCACGTCACCGTCTCCCAGGAACCCCAGGTGACCTACGCAGAGAGTGATCCTCGCCCGGGATCCCACGGGCGACCACAGGAGCCCAGTAACATCTAGGAGATTGTGCCGTGACACTGGGGGGGCTGGGGGACACTGGGGGCCCCAACCCACGGGCACCAAGATGTCTGTGTGCTGCCCCTAAATACTGCCCCTCCCCCTGCCAGTGGAGGCACAGAAGGCAAAGATCCCAAAGGGCTGAGAGAAGAGCAATTTCCTGCGAACAGCAACGAGAGAACAAAACCAACAGCCACAGCAACAAGGTTCAGAATTCAAAGGATCAGAAAAGGAACATTTTCCAGGGAAAGCCCCCAACAAGGAACAAACCCCAGACCCTTCTCCCAGAACGTTTTTCCATCAGGAGGAACCTGACCTGGAGGTCATTGAACCTGAAGGCCATGGACCTTCATTGCTCTGATGGCCAATGCAGCCTTCAGGAGGTTCTGCATTCTCTTCCTGTCTGTCTCAAACCGCTCCTCTGCCATGTTCCCCACACAATGATGTCACAAAGGCCCTGTGGGTGTTCCTGAGCCTACCCCTTTGCCAGGACACTCAGGATCAGGCCATGGCAAAGGCTTGGGTGTCAGAGAAAGGAGAAGTTTGATGTCTGGAGACATTTTGGAACACCAGTGTGCGGGAGGGGTGGGTCAGGCCTTGTTTTTGGTGCGACAGGGCTTCATATGTCAATCAGTCGGTCAGCCATGGCACACTGGGGACAGTGTGACACTCTGCCAAACCCAGCTCCTAAGTGGCCGGGTGACCAGAAGGCACAGCTGAGAGAAGCACCCTTGGTGGCCCAAGGGCTTCCAAGGCAGAGTGTGAGGTGGCCCTGTGTCTGGCTGTGTCTTCTCTTGGAGTGTCTGTCCCATGCATGCTGGAACCCAGGATTTGGCAACTGTCTTGGTTTAAAAGAGAATTGTCTGCCAAGGAAAGCAGGAACCTTCCTGCAATGTAAAGAACACCCATGCCTAAACACTATCACTAATTTCAAAAATTAAAGGCATTCCAGGAAAAAATTCAGGAAAGTGTATAAGAGCTCTTTACTAGAAAATCTTTCTATGCAAACAGAACAAAAAACAACACAAACCCAGAAGTTTCCCACCTGCTCAGGGCTGATTTTTCATCTCTGGGGCAGTTGTGACCACGTCCACCAGGGGGTGTTGCCAAGAGCACGCCCGCCCAGCAGAGGGTGCAGCAGGGAGCACTCCCGGCCAGCAGGGGGCGCCCCGGTGCCAGCTCGATCCCCTCAGGGCCGATGGCGGCCTCAGCCGGGAGGTAGAAAGGGAAATCGCTCCTTTTGCAAACTCACGGCCACCAATCGGTCCCAGCACCACCACCGGCAGCGGGCAGAAGTGGCCAAGGCAGCAGGTTGGATCGTAGTGCCAAGTGGCAGCATAGCAGCGTCCCGGGCCCAGGCACAGCCCTGGACAACACCTGTGACCCCTCTCCCCAATCCCGAACGGAGGGAAGGCAGCACTGACTGCCCAGCCAAGTCTCAGGGTCACAACAGCACCTCTCATGGCTTTAGGCCCCAATTACCAACTACCCTCAGCCTTTCACTCCCTTTTCCCCCTTCAGCCATGGCACAGCAGTTTTGGGGGTGTTGAATTCCCCTGGGATGGTGAGGACAGCAGGTGCTTGGTGGTGCCAGGGCTCCTCAGGGGGCTCCAGCCCACGTTTGGAGTTCCTGCTCTTCCTGGGCCACTGCTGGTCCCGATACAGCAGCCACAGGGAGAGGAGGAGGAGGAGGAGGAGAGCAGAGCCACAGCCCCGAGGGCTCTGCAGCAGCAGCTGGAGCACAGGGACAGCCTGGGGTGGGAGCAGAGGCTTGGGAGGGCAAAATGGGGCAAAACTGGAACTCGTTGGGCTAATGCCCCTGTTCTGCTGCGGCTGCTGCAGAGCCTTAATGAGGTGTTGGAATTAGGCCTGGGGTTCCTAAAGTTCAGCTGTTCTCCTAAACCACCCCCATACACAAACACACGGCTCCACTGCCTCTCTCAGGGATTTTAAGCACTGGACACATTTTGGGGGACAGGTGCCCCCAGCTCTGCCCACAAGGAGCTATTTTATCTCCCAGAAAGGTTTTCTGGGGGTTTTTGCTGGTGTTGGGGATGATTCAGTGCCTGTGCCATGTGGCCAGTGATTCACACTGGCCAGCCAGGAAGGCCGAGTTGGAGCAGCGGCTGAGGCGGGAGTGGCTGGAGCAGGTGGCCACAGGAACAGCACCTGGCCATGCAGGTGGAGCAGGAGCACCGGGAATTGCACAGGGTGCTCAGGTGAGGCCCCAGGGCGGGGGCATGGTGGGGCAGTGCTTGCCATTCGTGCTGCCCTGAGATTTTGGGATAGAGCAGTGACACCCATCGGACTCCAAAACCCCCTCAGGGCTCAGACACAGACTCAACGTGATTTATTAACAATATGGATATTGATCTAATACTGATATCCATCTATGGATATGACGGACAAAGACTCTCTAACAGATTAAAGTTAGAAAGTGTATGTTTATTACGATGCCGGGCAGTGTGCAGGATAGCTCCCAAATACACACCACAATTTACAGATGATCACAGGGTCTTTTTTTGTACAGGAGTATTGAATACCCGAAACACAAATACATATTCATAGCTCTGGTACATCCCATTCCCCACTTCGTATGGTAATTAGCCAAAAAGCCATTAAGCATGCAGAGTTTGTTCTTTGAAATGGGTCGGTGGTCCTTTTTATGGGGCGGGGTCTCAAAATGATGAAGTAAGATGGGTCTTCCTCGCTTTGACTTTTTAACCTTTTAGTGTTACGTGACAACTGAATCCTGTTTCCCAGGGCTGTTTGATTTATGATTGTATTGTATTCTTGGAGTCTATTGATTAGTCAGAATACATAAACAGGCTTCATGATTTATCAGTTCCTTAAATCCGGTTCTGTTAGTAGAGGGAAGTTTATCAACCTTACCTCAGCAATATCTAGTTTAACTAAAGTCCTTAATTCTTAAAAATTAATGTCTCAATCCCCCGGTCATGGTGGGCACCCACAGGAGCCTGGGGAGGGGGGCCTCCACATGGGGGGTGCCCCCGGGTAGGGACCTCCAGTGCCCCCTGTGCCCCCAGTGTCACAGCACATTTTCATAGATGTCACTGGGGTCCCGCTGTCCCTCATGAGGGCCCGGCAGCTCCACGTATGTCATCCGGTGGGGTGTGGCACAGGGGGACCCTGCGAGAGACACTGGTTGTGGGGACCTGGGTGGGGGGTGACACCCGTGGGTGACGTATCTCTGAGTCCTCCCTGTACTCACCCCCTGCCTGCTCGGTGCCGAAGATGTGAGTGTACAGAACCTCTCCCTCCTCTGGGAGAGCTGGGGGATCTGGGGGGGTCCTGAAGGGATAAGTGGATGTCTGGGTGTGGAGGGGTTTTGGGGTGAGGGTAAAATGGAGGGTCAGACCTTGAGCCCACCACTCACCTTTCCTGCTCCTTCCTGAGGACTGCAAAGGGAAGGGGGGAGGGGTGACTGTGGCGTCCTCAGGGCCTCTGAACACGCTCGAAACCCCTGAATGTCCCCTGGAACACTTGAGGATCTCTTAAGCCCGTAAAAAGCTTTGAACAACCCATTGAACCCCCTGAGCCTCAGCGTCCACAAACTCCCTCAGAACGCCTGACAGAACCCCCAACATCCCTGCACGACCCCCCAGGACCTCCCCAAATCCCCCAGGGCCCCCAGCCGAGGTCTCTGGGGGCTTAGCTTCACCCAAGTCAGGAGCTGTTGGTGCCACCCTATGACCCCTCTGCTCTGGGGGGACTTCACCCCAACCCCTGTGACCCCCCCCCCCCCCCCTTGTCACCCCCCCAAGTGGGGCCTCACGTTCCAGCCCACAATGACAGCCACGAGCAGGACCAGGAACAGGATGGACCCGCTGACCCCTGCGGCCACTGCTGGGGACAGAGGGACACATCAGGGTCACTCTGAACTCTGGGAGTCCTGCACACCCCGTGTGACCCTGTGTGACCCCACCTTTTCCCTGTCCCTGCGGTGTCACCTCCAGGGCCAGCTCAGGGCTGAGTGCTCGGAACACATGGTGCCCGTCCTGTCCCAGCTGGTTGGTGGCCACACACTGGTAGGTGCCTGAATGTCCCACATCGATGTCCCCAAGCTCCAGGACAGGACCCTGGGCCACCTTCTGGCCATTGTGCAGCCAGGTGAAGGTGACAGGGGCTGAGCCCACCTGCACTGAGCAGCGCAGGGTCACGGGGTCACCTGCATGCACCTGGTGTGCTGGGGGACTGGGGGTGATGGTGGCATTGGCCACGGGCACTGCAGGGACAGAGACAGGGCTGGCACCTGGCAAGGTGGGATGGGGATGCCGTGGGTGGGGTCACTCCCAGCCTGAGGGTCCTGCTCACCCAGGACAGTGACATTCAGGGGGACACTCTCAGCCACGCTGTCCCCATTGCTGACGCGGCAGTGATAGTGGCCACTGTCATTTTCCCCAACGTGTTGCAGCTCCAGGTGGGGGCCGGTGCCCAGTGGTGTCCCTGAACCCCCCCAGTGCCAGGTGAAGGACAGGGGACCTGTCCCAATGGCCACCGCACAGCTCAGTACCAGGCGGTCCCCCAGTTCCACCTGTCCCCCAGGGGGCTGTGCTGACAGGGACACCCTTGAGATTGGGACTCCTGCAAAGGGAGGGGACACCAGGGGACAGTGAAGGACTGGATGAGGGAACAGGGAGGGGCAAGGGGACCCCAGTGAGAAAGAGGGGGTGCAGAGCTGAGGGGAGGGGCCTCGAAAGGAACCCCAAGGAATGATGGGGGGTTCAGGGACGGGACACCAGGAGAGGGATAGGGGGGCACCCCTCAAAAGAAATGGTAGGGCCTGGGGACCGTGGGGAGAGATCAGATAGAGGTGGAGTTGACCCAGAGATGAGTGAAGGGACCCAGTGAGGGGTGAGGGGACATGGATGGTGACTTGAGCAGTGATGGGGGGACATGGAAAAAGTTTTGGGAAAGATGGGGGTACCCAGGTAGGGCCTGGGGACCCTTGGAGAGACCCGGGAATGGATGGCAGACTGGTGATAAGGACGGGAGGTCCAGGGACTAACGGGGGTCTCCAGGAAGGGCTGGGGGATCTTGGAACCTGTGGGGGCTCCCCGTGCCCATCCCCACACTCACTGCGCACCGTGATGCGGAGCCGGGCGCTGCTCTTCTGCACGGTCCCCCCGTCAGAGTGCACCAGGCAGCTGTAATTCCCCGAGTGGGAGACCCCCACAGAGGGCACCAGGAACTGTGGGGACCCCTGCGGGCCCCCCACCAGCTGCCCATCCCGGTAGAAGAGGTGCTGGAGGTGGGTTTGGGGCCGCAGGGGGCTGGGGGTGCTGAGACAGCTGAGATTGAGGGAGGACCCCTCGATGAGCTCGGGGGGACCCTCCAGCATTGGTACCGGGAACAGCTCTGGGAGGGAGAGGAGAGGGGGATTTGTGACCCCGAGTCCCAGGGGAGGGTTTGTGGGGGTGCTGAGATGTGAGGTGTGGGGGTGCTCACCTGTCACTGTCACTGTCACCGGCGCTGACTCCTGCCAACCCCGTGATACTCCAGACTTCACCCAGCCCCCACAGCGGTAGTGGCCATTGTGGTTCAGCTGCAGAGGGGACAGGGACAGCTCGGTCCCACGGAGGGACCTCCTCACCTCCTCATCCCCATGGTAAAATCGCACCCCAGTGACCGATATGTCCCGCTGGCCCCGGCAGCGCAGTGTCACCGTGTCCCCCTCCAGCAGCGGCCATGTGGGCACCTGCAGCACCAACGGGCCTGCAGGACATGGGGGTCCTGTCACACCTGGTGGGTCCCGTTTTCATGGGGATCCCCCATTGGGTCAGACCCAGAGCACAAGCAAGCCCCCATTCTACAAAGAGGATCCCCTCACAATGAGATGCTCTGGGAGGTCCCCAAAGGATGACATGGGTTCTTGTCCCATCAGGAGGTGACCCATGAGGCAGAGACTACCTAGAGCCCTCAGGGTTCCAGCAGGTGCCAGGTTGGGGACGCTCAAACCCCCCTCACCATCTAAGACTCTCACAGGGGAGCTGCGCCCGGCGCCAGGTCTGTCACACGTGTAGTTGCCGCTCTCGGTGACAAGGAAGTGGTCACGTCTGTTCTGCCCCCAGCGCTGCCCATCCTTGTACCAGGTGGTGGCACCGGCGGTCCCCGAGCCCTGGCAGGTCAGTGTCACCTGGTCCAACAGCACCGCCGGGATCCAGGGGGGCTCCACCAGCAGCTGGGTGGTCTGGGCACCTGTGGGTGGCAGGGGACACCAGCCTGCCAGGGCCACTGCATGGGGCTGGGGACAGTAGGGTGGGGACATGGCATCCCCTGAGGACTCACCAGTGAGGCTGAGGGTCTGGGCTGCAAGGGAGAAGGGACAGGGCTGGGTGGGGGTGGCCCTGCAGGGACAGCAGCACCTGGGGGGATGAGGTAACGTATCTATCCCTAAACTGGCCCCAATAGAACACTGGTATAGCACAGAGGTCTTGAGGACAGTGACACCTTGGTCACCCTGTGCTGAGGCAGGACATGGGGACACTGTGGACATCCCATGTTTGCACAGGTCACCTCCACCGTCTTCACAGCACCTGTCCCCACAGCCACATCCCCATGCCCTATACCCATGAACCCATTCCAATGGCACCTGTCCCCATGCCCAATCTATAATGGTATGTGACCCTTGTCCCTGTCCCTGCATCCCTGTTCCCGTGCCCCAATACTGTCCCAGCCCCAGCGTTCCTTTTGCCACATCCTTGTCCCCACATCTCTGTCCCCCTGTTCCTGTCCCCACATCCACCCCATGACTCTGGTCACACTGGGCTCCATGCCCATGCACTGGCTGTGCTGGCATTGGGGACCTCAGGGGACCCCACAGCCCCTCTGTGCCCCCTCCCCACCAGTCTCTGCCTCACCAGGGCCCATCCCCGGGCTGTCAGGCCCGTGCCTGGGGCACTCACCCCACAGGAGCAGCACCACCTTCCCGGCCATCCCCGTGTCCCCAGCCATGTGGACTGGCTGTCACTCGCTGCTGTGGCCACCGGTCCCCTGGGTGGCAGCTCTTCAGATGCAGAGGAAGGAAGCGAGGTCACACCTTGTCCCCATGTGTAGGTGGCTCTTGATGGGGGCAGGGTGGGGGAAAGGTGGAGACACAGTAGGGGACAAGCTGGGGACATGATGGGATAGTCTGGGGGCTCAGTGGGGGATGGTGTTCCCAGGAGTGGGGGGGCTCAGGGGATGTGGGGAACCAAGGATGGGTGTCCAGGAGAATGAGTGTCCAGGGGAATTGGGGTCTCCATGTCTGGGGGCATTCAGGAATAGGGGTCCTGTGGGAACATGGTCTCCAGGGATTTCAGGTTGATGGGATGTGGGTCCCAGGTTTGGGGGTGCTTTTGGGAATAGGGGTTCTGGGGGAAGAAGCAGCCCATGAGATGGGACCAAGGCAATGGTGGTCCTGGGCAATGGGAGTCCTGGGATGGGGGTCTGAGGGACAAGAGATCAAGGGAATGGGAGTTCCGTGTTGGGTTTCCAGGGGAATGGGGGTCCCAGGGTTGAGCAGGAGCTCGGTGGGCACGGGGATCACAGCTCCTTCCCTGGGTGCCTCAGATTTTGGGGTGACTCAGAGCCCAGCACAGCCCCCACAGTGTGCTCATGGCCAGGGGGGCACCCCAGGGTTGAGGCTCTGGGTCTGTACCCCACATACCCCTGGGCTTTTTCCCATCCCCCCAATTCCCTGGCTCAGCCATCCCAGAGAACACCTGAGCAGGTAACGGTGGGAGGATGCCAGGAAGGGGAAAAAGAGGGGTGGGGAGTGGAGGCAGTGCTTGGGGGGCTGTGGGGGTTGAAAGATTTTCACTTTCTCTTTCCTGCAACAGAAGGAAGAGGCCGTTTATGCTGAGCTGAGGACGTGGGTTCTGTCCTGGGGGGGGCACATCCAGAGGGGTCCTGCCCTGAGGGAAAAGGGCTCCTCTGGTGTTGTGACACCTGGGTCTTGTCCCAGGGGGGTCCTCATTCTGGGGGTGCCACGTCCTTGGGGATTCCTGTCCCAGAGGTGGCACATCCTGGGGACCTCTCTCCTGGGGGGGCCCTGAGCATTCCTGCTGTCCCCAGTGGGGCCCTGTGACCTCTGGGCTGCCCAAGCTTAAGGGGGCACTTGTTACAACCTTGTCCTGATGATGGTAAATGCCAGGCTAAATTTGGTTGAATTCCTTGATGCCCAGTTGGTTGAGATAAAATTAGACATCCAGGAAATAAAGGCAAAAATCTTGTCCTGCACCGTATTTTTTCCCAGTGAAAAAAGCTACTCAGCAAAAAACAAACTGACAATGTATAAAATGGTCTGGTTGATAGAATTCCTTTAATTATTGCTCTCCCAACAAGTGGCTCACAATAAAAACACAAAGAAATCACAGAGAAATGGGATGTTTTGGTTTCCTTTAGGAGCCCATTGGTGTATCACACAGCAGCATTTGCTTGTGGATAACAGAGTGTGGAATCTCTCTGTGTGTCCAACAGGTCCATGGCATTGTTCCCTGCCTGCTGGGCAGCAACCCAGCCCATAGGGAAGGCTTTGGTTGGGCCATATTTAGGAACTCTTCCCATTTTTCTCATTCCCACCCTGGAACTTGGTTTACTTCCCATGGCTTCTGCTCCCAACAGGAGAGAAACTCTGTCCATCCCTGGAACAGTGCACAGGAATGAGAGGAAATGCCCGTGTGTCCCTCAGGGTCTGCTTCCCTGGGAAATGCACTCCACTCTGCCCTGAATTCCCCTGCCTGGGCACTCCCTGCTCCTGCTGGGACACCCCTGTTCCCCAGATCCACGGGTGGAGCCCCTGCTCAATATTTCCACACTTTTCCTTCTCTTCTGGTGTTCACAGCCAGAACCCAAACATTCTTTCTGGGAGGTTCCAAAGGGCTGCAGGTTTTGTCCAGGAAGGAGGGTCCCGGTCATGTTGTGGAGCAGATGGGTGTGGGATTTGCAGAACTTCTGGGGCTCTCTCAGCCCCTTGATGAGAGTGACAAAATGATCAGTTGCTGCATTTCTGGACTGGTTCCCTCACAGCTGCCCCTGCAGGGGGGATTTCCAGACAGCCCTGCTCTGAAAACCATCAAAGGCCCTCACAGAGCCACTGCTTGGGCTCCCATTGGCTTTTGTGCTTCTTGCACAGGGCTCAGCAAACCACAGCCAGGCCGTTTCCTGCCCACAGAATTGTCACCTTTGTAGCAGCTCTAAAGCTGCCAGAATCAAAGACAAGGGGGCAGGGGGGACCCTCAGGTCCTGGCTGCCAGCTGGGGCTGGCCAGAGCAGGGCTGGCCAATGCCCATCCCTGTGCCCTGGGGCTGGGCCATGGCTGGGCCCCACACTTGGATGGCCACTGGCTTCAAGGAGGAGGAGTTGGGGAGCTCCTTCCTGCCTGGGGCTCCATTCCCAAGCTGCTCTTGCCTGCTCAGATCCTGCATGGGACCAGCAAGAATGGAGAAGTCTGGAGCCCTCCCAGAGCTGCCATCTCCCAGGACAGGACCCCCTTGGCCAGCATGTGTCCCCCCAGGACAGGACCCCAATGGATGTGGCCCCCCAGGACAGAACCCACCCCCCCGTGTGACACTCAGCACAAACGGCTGCAGGAGAGAGAAAGTGTTGTGGGGGCACAGCCAGACACCCCCATCCCCCACAGCCTCCCAACCCTCCCTGCAGACCCCTCACCCCCGCTTCCCCCAACCTGGGGTTCCCCCAACCCCTTCCCTGCTCAGGTGCTCTCCAGGGTCACCAAGGCACGAAATGGGGGGGTTTTGAAATTGAGGGATAAAAGGAAGGAAATGGAAATGAAGAGAGGAAAAAGCCTCTGGGGGTTGTGGGGACACAGATCAAGAGTCCCTCAGAATCCCCTTGTGGTGCCTCCCCCAAACCAGGAACATATGAGGGGGCAGTGCTGCGCCCTGGGTCACTCCAAAATCTGAGGCACACCCCAATGAAAGAGCTGTGACCCATGGGCCCATCCAGGCACTGCCCAACCCTGGCACCCCCATTCTCAGGAGAACTCAAGCATAGGACCCCCATTCTTTATGTTCCCCCTCCCTGGGACCCCCATCCCAGTACTCATATTGTCCAGGATCTCTATGTCACAAGACGCCCACTTAGAGGAAGCCACGGCCTCAAATTCCATCTCCTACAACTCCCCTTCCACCAGGACATTGATTCTCCCAGGACACCACATTCCCTGGGGCCCACCCTATTACCCCCACAGCCCATCCTTGGCACATCCATCCCGTGACCCCAAATCCCTGGAGCCCCCATTCCCCTGGACACACATCCTTGGCTGCCCAAAACCACTCAGTTCTCCACTGCTGAGAACACCCTGTCCCACCGGGCGCCACCCAGCCTTGTCCAGAGCCTGTCCCCAACCTGATCACAGCCTGTCCCCAGCTTGTGGCCACCCTGACCCCACCAGGTGCCACCTATGCATCAGGATGTGACCTGACCTTGTTTCCTTCCCCTCTGGCCAAAGAGCCAACACCCAGGGGACAGCCACCCCTGGCAGCAAGTGACAGCCAGCCTGGATGGCTGAGGACATGGGGATGGCCGGGAAGGTGGCACTGCTCCTGTGGGGTGAGTGCCCCAGGCATGGGCCTGACACCCTGGGGATGGGCCCTGGTGAGGCAGAGACTGGTGGGGAGGGGGCACAGGGGGGCTGTGGGGTCCCCTGAGGACCCCAATGCCAGCAGAACCAGTGCAATGAGGTGATCAGGGTTGTGGGGTGGCTGTGGGGACAGGACAAGGGGGACAGGACTGGAGGGACCAGAATGGGAGGAGAGGAATTATGAGACTGGTGCAGCTGTGAGGACAGGGACAGGGTGACAGGGACGCAGGGACAGGGACAAGGGGACAAGCCCCATGCAGATGGGGCGTGGGGACAGAGGCCTTGGGGCTGGTGGGGGTGACCTGTGCCAGCACAGGGTCACCATGCCTGGCGTGTCCACAATGTCCTCATGTCCTGCCTGAGCATGGGGTGGCTGCAGTTCCCCAATCTCCGAGACATCTGTGCCACACCAGTGTCCCCCCAGTGACAGTTCAGGGACAGCCCCCACACCCCGTGCCCCCATAGCTCTCTCCATGGGGCCACCCAGCCCTGTCCCTTCTCCCTTCCAGCCCAGACCCTCGGCCTCGCTGGTGAGTCCTCAGGGGATGCCATGTCCCCACCCCGCTGTCCCCACCCTGTGGTGGCCCTGGCAGGCTGGTGTCCCCTGTCACCCACAGGTGCCCAGACCACCCAGCTCCTGGTGGAGCCCCCCTGGAGGCCGGCGGTGCTGTGGGACCGGGTGACACTGACCTGCCAGGGCTTGGGGACCACCGGTGCCACCACCTGGTACAAGGATGGGCAGAGCTGGTGGCCGAAGAGACCTGACAACTTCACTGTCATCAAATGGGGCAACTACACGTGTGACAGACCTGGCAGTGGGCTCAGCCCCACCGTGATAGTCTTAAATGGTGAGGGGGGTTTGGGTGTCCTCAACCTGGCACCTGCAGGCACCCCAAGGGCTCTGGGTGGGCTCTGCTCCATGGGTCACCTCCGGGTGTGACCAGAGCCCGTCCCCTGCTCTGGGAACATCCCAGAGCATCCCAGTGTGGGAGGAACCTCTTTGTGGAATTGAGGACCCTTGGTGGAACTCTCGGTGTGACCCAGTGGGGGCTCTTCATGAAAACAGGACCCCTTGGTGTGACAGGACCCCCGTGTCCTGCAGACCCATTGGTGCTGCAGGTGCCGGTGCAGCCGCTGCTGGAGGGGGACACGGTGACACTGCGCTGCCGATGGCGGCAGGACATGTCAGTCATCAAGGTGCGATTCTACCATGGGAACGAGGAGGTGAGCTGGTCCCTCCATGGGACCGAGCTGTCCCTGTCCCCTCTGCAGCTGAACCACAGTGGCTGCTACCGCTGCTGGGGCTTGGTGGACTCCGGGGGATCATGGCAGTGGCAGGAGTCGGTGCAGGTGACAGTGACAGTGCACGGTGAGCCTCACCCCCACACCCTCCCCGGCTCCCCTGGCTGGAGACACTCAGCCCCATCTGGGGACCCCCAGCCCTGCCTGTGGACCCCCATTACTGCCCAGACCCTCCATCCGTGTCGCGGGTCCCTCATCCATTTCTGGGTCTCTCACCGGATCCCCCAGCCCTACGTGGGTACCCCCATCTTCCCTGTAAACTTTTTCTATGTCCCCCCATCACTGCTTGAGTCCCCTTCCTTATTCCCTCATCCCTCACTGGTTCACTTTGCTCATACCTGAGTCAACCCCTCTCTGATCTCCCCCCGTGGTCTCCATGTCCCATCATCCTCTCCCTGGGCCCCCACACCCTCCCTGGTGTCCCTCCCCAATCCCTCTCCGGGTGTCCCTCCATGAACCCTTCATCATTCCTTGGGGTTCCTTTCCTTTCCTCAGTTCTGCAACCCCACTTCCTCACTGGGGTCCCCCTGCCTCTCTCCGCCCCCCACCGTGTCCCTCACTGTCCCCTGGTGTCCCCCTCTCCTGCAGGGGTCCCGCTCTCAGGGGTGTCAGTGTGGGCACAGCCCCCCGGGGACAGGTAGCACTGGGGGACTGCCTGGTGCTGAGCTGTGCAGTGGCCAAGGGGACAGGCCCCCTGTCCTTCACCTGGCACCGGGGGGGCTCGGGGGGGCACCGCTGGGAACTGGCCCCCACCTGGAGCTGCACCACATTGGGGACAATGACAGCGGCCACTATCACTGCCGGGTCAGCGATGGGGACAGTGTGGCTGAGAGTGTCCCCCTGAATGTCACTGTCCTGGGTGGGAGGGGCTTTCAGGCTGGGGGTGACCCCAGCCATGGCACTCCCATTCCACCTCGCCAGGTGCCAGCGCTATCTGTGTCCCCACAGTGCTCATGGCCAATGCCACCATCACCCCCAGTCTCCTGTTACACCAGGTGCACACAGGTGACCCTGTGACCCTGTGCTGCTCAGTGCAGGTGGGCTCAGCCCCTGTCACCTTCACCTGGCTGCGTGACGGGCAGGAGGTGGCCCGGGGTCCCATCCTGGAGCTTGGGGACGTTGATGTGGAACATTCAGGCACCTACCAGTGCGTGGCCACCAACCAGCTGGGATAGGACGGGCACCGCGTGTTCTGGGCACTCAGCCCTGAGCTGGCCCTGGGGGTGACATCTTGGGAACATGGAGGCACAGGTGGGGTCAGCAAAGGGAACTGGTTGGCACAGGAGAAGGACTCACAAGGTCACTGGGACTGGAGAGCCTCTGGGGTGACCCTGGTGACCCCAGTGTATTTCTCTCTATTTGCTGCAATGGCTTCAGGGGTTGTTGGGTCCCTGTTGTTCCCGGTCCTGCTGATGGGTATCATTGTGGTCTTTCACTGGTGGCACCGCATGGGTGGGTGACAATGTGGGATGGGGGTCCTGGAGAGTCGTGGGAAGGTCCCCAGAATACAGTGGCCATTGAGGGGCACCCACAGCGCCTGACTTGGGAGAGGCTGAGCCCCCAGGGACCTCAGCTCAGGGCCCTGAGGTGTCTGGGGAGGTGTTGCAGGGTTGTGCAGGGTAGCTGGGGGTTCTATCACAGATTTTTGAGGAATTCAGAGGGTCCTCCTCTCTGCCAGGTTTGGGGTTCTAGGGGGCCGGGGTATTGGGGGAAGTGGGGTGGTTCAGGGTTTCTGAGGGGCATCAGGATACTGGGAGGATCTGGGGAAAATTGAGTGCCTAGTGGTGGTTCAGGATGCCCACGGGTGGATGGAGGCCCCTGGGACTCCAAAGTCACCCCTCCAGTTTTCCTTTGCAGATGCCAGGAAGCACCAGGAAAGGAGAGTGCAGGCTCCAGCCATGATACACCTTTTACCCAAACTCCAACACCTCCCATCCTCTTTCATACCCCTCCTTATTCCCTCAGGGCCCTCCCAGAGCCTCTGGCACCCCCTGT
>JANPWX010016236.1:0-13825 GCA_024734555.1 Trochalopteron elliotii
CTGGCAGTGCCCAAGGCCAGGTTGGACACTGGGGACAGTGGGAGGTGTCCCTGCCATGGCAGGGGTGGCACTGGGTGGGATTTAAGGTCCCTCCAACCCAGACCCTGCTGTGATTCCACAATTCTGACTTGGGTCAGAGAAGGTCAATCCCAGAGCAGTGTCAGAGCTGTCCTCAGGCAAATCCCTGGTTTTAAAGCCCAGCCTGTGCTGGTGCCCGTTGGGTGCTGCTGGCAGTCCCCCTGCCCTGAGGGTGGGGACAGTTCAGGGTGGTGACAGGGGCGGCGAGGGAGTGGCACAGGGAGACAGGGGTGGCAGTGCGGGGAGGTGGCAGGGGGGGACAGCAAGGTGGTGACAGTGCAGGGAGGTGACAGGAGGTGGTGGCACCGCAGCGATGGTGGCAGTGCTGCCTTCTGGCCAGGAGGGGCCTCCTGCGGTCCACACTTCGTGCCATGGCCGGTGTCACCGCCGTGTCCCCAGGGCGGCCCGGCCCGGCTGCTGCTCGCCCTCGGCCCAGGGAACACGCTGGGAGAGGCATCCATCCATTTACTGTGTTCCTTCAGACAGCCTGGCAGTGCGAGCATCATCATCATCATCATCATCACCAGCAGCAGGAGCAGCGGGGCAGGGTGACCTGCTGGGTCCTGTGGTCACTCCTCAGCACAGTGACACCCCCCAAGCCCCCCTTGCAGAGGCCCCGCAGCTCCGCAGGTGCTGCTGGCGAGGAGTCCATGGAATCATGGAATGGTCTGGGGGGATGGAGCTCGGAGCTCCCCCGGTGCCCCCCCGGCCGCGGGGCACGGCAGGCTCGGGGCCGGGCACCACCACGGCCCTGCACGGAGCTCCCCTGGCCCCGGGGGGACACTGTCCCTGTCCCCCCACCCTGCCCGGACACTGGGGACGTGTGACGGTGGCAGCAGCGTCCCCTCCCCGGCACCGCCGTCCCTCTGACTCACCTCCCTCCCTGGGCTTTCCAACAAGTCAAAGTTAAACGCAATTGAACTTTGTTTATCATGTTTTTTTCCATCAGGTTCCTTTCCCGGGAGAGTCCAATTAGCGCTAACGAGCGGGCTGGTAATTGCGGCTCTGGCCGCAGGAGCATTGAGTGCCGCGCTGCCCAGGGGCCAATTCACGGCTCTGTCACCGCTGATGTCCCCTGGGGACCTGCCACCAGCGCGCGGGCTGCTGGCGCTGCGGGACTGTCCCTGCTGACATCGGGGACACGCGGAGCCCCGCTCCCTGAGCCCTGACAAACCTCTGCGGTAATTATCTCCTTTCCAAGCCCGGCTCTGCGCTGGGACATCTCTGTTCCCTTTCTGCCCTCTCCGGAGGGAGGGATGTCTGTGCCTCGCCGTCCCTCGGTGGGGGACTGGGGTCTGTGCCCAGCCTGGGCCCAGGCAGCCAGTGCTGGACCTGGGGAAACCCTGGAGTTTGTTCCTGCTCCCCCAGCTCTTTCCTGCCATCCCACAGCTGGCGCTGTGTGTGGCCACTGTGCTTGAGGGGTTTGTCCCAGCACTGCCCAGGGAGCTGCAGCCAAACCAGTGTCCCCAGCCAAGGGACAGTGGAAGGTGTCCCTGCATTGCTCCTGTCCACCCTCCCATGGTGCTGGGGAAAATGCTGTTCCCCAAAGTCCCCAAAAGCCAGCACTCCCCAGTGCTCAGGACTTGCTGCAGGGCTGGTTTGTCACTGGTGTTACATCTGCAGGGAGCAGAGTCCTCGTTCCCAGAGCTCAGTCCTGCCCTGGCCCAGGCTGTGGGAGCTCTCCCAGGGAAATCACAGGTACCAGGGGACACATCCTGACCACCACCAGTAGGACTTCTCAGCCAGGACCAGCCTTTCCAAGCATCTGGAGAAGCAGCAGGTTCAGCTGGTGGCTGTGCTGGTGCCCATAGGGGCCTCCACAGGATGGAGAAATGGGCCAACAGGAACCTCTGAGTTCAGCCAGGACAAGTGCAGAGTCCTGCCAGGACTGGGGAACCAGCCCAGTACCAGCACAGGCACTGGGCAGAGAAGGGCTGGGGGACAGGAGGCTCACCAAGGTGTCCAACAGGGCACCAGGAGCACACTGCCAGCAGGGACAGGGACAGGGACATGAACCTTCCCTTCTGCTCACCACACCTGGAGTACTGGGTCCAGTGCTGGGCTCTCCAGTACCAGAGACATTTGGGCACAGTGGGCATTCCATGGACAGACAGGGACAGGACAAGGGGGAATGGCTTTAAATTAACAGAGGAGAGATCTCGATGGGATATTGGGGAGAGATCCCTCCCTGGCAGGGTGGGCAGGCCCTGGCACAGGGTGCCCAGAGCAGCTGTGGCTGCCCCTGGATCCCTGGCAGTGCCCAAGGCCAGGTTGGACACTGGGGCTTGGAGCAGCCTGGGTCAGTGGGAGGTGTCCCTGCCCATGGCAGGGTGGGATGGCCTTTAAGGTCCCTCCCAACAAAACCAGTCTGGAATTTCCCAGGGGTATCTTGGAAGGCAGGAGTGCACTGGCCAAAGGAGCAGTTGCCCAAACCCATCTGTGCTGGCCCATTGGCTCCCTGTGATTGTTGCTGTGTCAGGGTCAGGTATCTGGTCTGGGTTCCCTTTCTGGAGAGACAGCTGGACCTTTCTGGGGGATAATTCACTGCACTCAGCTTCACACCTATTCTGGGATGGGAGAAATCTTTCTCTGTCTCTCTCAGTGTGAGTCACCTTTAGCAGCTGGTGAGCTCCTGGGTCCTGCCAGCTGCCCCAGCAGTTAGCAGATTCCCTCCTGGATCTGCTTCACCTTTATAAATGAGGGGGTTGGGTATGGGAGGGACCGTGGGACAGGAATGAGCCACCAGCAGCTGGACATGAGGAGCCAGGCTGAGAGTGAACATCTGCAGGCACACAGAGAGGAGCCCAGGTGTGTAAAAGATGAAATTGTGGGACCCACAGGTCCCAGGGCCTTGAGCTGAGCCCTGTGGGCCAGCAGCCTCAGCACAGCCCTCAGGGGCTGCAGTAGGAGAGGGTGATGAGGTGCTGAAGGCAGAGTCTGTCCCCAGGCAGTGTGGCCGTGCCAAGGCTGCAGCAGTGGCTGGTGGCCTCAGTGTCACAGGCCAGCCCCAGCACGGCCACATGCTCACAGGAGGACTGAGGGACCATGTTGGAAACCTGGAGGCTGAAAATTTCAGGCTTTCTGAGCTGAGGAGTGCTGACCCTCAGGCAGGCACCACATTTGACTTGGAGCCTTGGAACAGGCTCCCGAGATTGTGTGATCTCACAGGGTGAAAACTTCAGTTTAAAGTTTTAGTACATAGTAATGTGTGTAAGCCAAACTAGAAGATTCAAAGTGTTGTCTAAGTTCTTCTTCTTCACTTTCTTCTTCCTTCTTCTTCACAGATTTAAGCAGTTTTCTCTAATTAAGTAAAAGATGTCTGCATTGCAGACCTCGAATAATTATTATTAAGTCAAAAGCATAAATAATATAAGTGTCACTTTGGTATTAAGTAATTATCTCTTAAATAGCCTTAGTAAGAGTTAGAAGCTCTCCATTTTATCTCATTTCTTTAACTAGCAAATTAAAGCTCACACTTCGTAAAACTGTAAATAAATAAAATATAATAAACAATCAAGACCAAACTCAACTCTACATCACCCGTGTCTTTCATCCTGACCTCAGCCAAAATAAAGCAAACAAAACTGTAACAGGACCACCCTCTGCTGCACAGGGTAGGCTGGGGAGGAGGGACATCAAGGGGATCGTGATGCCAACTCCCCTGGCCAGGGACAGCAATCCTGCCCCGATGGCCCTGGGCTGGTCAGGACAGTGCTGGACCTCAGATGGCCAAGGACCAGTCCAAGGACATGGCCAGGAGCAGCCCTGACTCCCCTGCAGGGAATGTGGAGTGAAGAACACCTGTGTAACCCTGGTTCCGTGCCTGAGGTGTTTTGGTTTTCTGAAATTCTTTTCCCAGGGAATTTTCTGTAAACAAGAGAAGTGTTTTCATAAACTGTAACTTTGTTTTCATTCCTTTCCCCAGGAGGGATTTCTTCTTGATGTCCCTCTGGTCTGACCAACGTGAGTGAAGAGGTTTGTCCTTTTGTCACCAATCAAACTGGTCTGTGTAGAACAGTATATAAGAGAGACACATCCCAAAAATAAAGGAGTCGTTTTCAGCCTTCTGAAGTCGGAGCCTGTGTCCTTGTGGTGTAAAACAGCTTCACACCTGGATGAAGCAGGACTCAAAGGCCACTGTGCTGGAGGGCTTTGTCTGGAATCTCCCTGGAATCCAACCAGAACACACCCAGCATCCTGGGAATGGCAGCAGGGGAGAGGAGGAGGTCAGTGAGGCCCATGTGGCCATGAAACAGTTGATGGGCTGGTGCAGGTGGTCCAGGACCAGAGCCAGGAGCACCAGGATGTTTCCCAGCACTGCCATGATGTAAGTGATGAGCAGAACAGGATGGAAATCCACATGTGGAAAAGTTCCAGGTCAGGGATGCTCCTCAGGAGGAAAGATGGAGGGTTGGTGTTGGATCTCTTGGGGCTGACATGGCACAGACAGCCCAGGCTACATCTTTGTCCCTGCTGCAGCTCCCTGTGACAGTGACAGCAAGGCTGGGTTTGGGCTGCCATCAGTGGAGCCACACTGCCCGTGGCATCAGGGAATTCTGTTCTGTTTGTTTGGGGAAAGGTTTTCAGAACCTCTTCTCTGCAGTCAGGCTTTGAACTGGTGCTGTGGTCAGCACATCCCACAGGACTCAGAATCACAGAATACCCTGAATGGGAATGAGCCACAGGGACCATCCAGTCCCACCCTGGCCCTGCCCCAACAATCCCCCCTGGGCATCCCTGACAGGGCTGTCCAAAGGCTCCTGGAGCTGTGGCAGCCTCGGGGCCGTGCCCATTCCCTGGGGAGCCTGGGCAGTGCCCAGCACCCTCTGGGGGAAGAGCCTTGCCCTAAAATGCCCCCTCAATCCCTGGTGGCCCAGCTGCAGGCACTCCCTGTGTGCTGTCCCTGTGGCAGAAGCAGAGCCTGGAGCTGTCCCTGCTCTGCCCCTGGGGAGGATGGTGAAGGCTCCAGTGAGGTCTCCCCTCAGACTCCTCCAGCCTTTGCCATGTCCATGTCTGTCTGCAGGCTGGCACCATGGTGTCCTGCCCTGCTGTGGCTTCCTGCCACCATTGCCACTCTCAGTGGGGAGAAATGGGGCATAATCCCAGAATCACAGAATTCTTTAGGTTGGTAAAGACCTTTAAGATGTCAGGTCCAACCTTTACCCAGAGCTGCTGAGGCCACCAAGGACCCCAGGCTCCTTGGCCCCTGCCCACCCTTCAGATGTATTTCTGTGGCAGAGCTGAAGCGAGTTCTCCATCCTGCTCAGAGAGAGGACTGGGCATGTCCAGGATATTCAGGGTCACCCTGGTGTTCCTTTGGGCCGTGCAGAAGCTGCACCATGTCTGTGGTGAAACTGGGCTGAGAGGAGCTGCAGCCAGAGCCGTGGTGCTGTGGCCTGACCCCGAGGGACACGGGCACCCCTGGCAGCTCTGGCTGGAAGGCCCAGCCATGGGGAGCCCAGTTAAAATGGTTCCACCCCTGCTCCACACTCACCCAGGTGTGGGACTGAAGGGCAAACCATGCAGAGCAGGTCCTGTCAAACCCCCTGCAGGTACATGAAATTTTTCCCCTCTGGACCTCACAGGATTTACTAAATTATGCTTGCTGGAAGAAATTGGGCTGTGCAGGGTTGTGGGTCTGGAGGAAATTGGGCTGTCCAGGCTTGTGGGCATGCAGAGGTGGAGGAGAATGTCCCCTCAGGGTTATAACCCCCTGCTTATTCCTCCTTTTTAACTCTCTGTCTGCTCCTCCCGGCCCTGCCATCCTTCTCCTGCCTTCTCTTGGCCAAAGAAACCTTATGGCAGAGCCCTGGAGAAACTAAAAGATATAAAATTAACACAGACTAAAATCCCAGAGCACTGCAGTTTCTCCTCTCCACTCCCCAGTTCCAGTATCTCTCATACTGAGGCTTTTTTGGACATTGTCAAGACTCTGTGACCTGATAGGAGTTGGAAGCTGTTAAGTGGAGGAGTCAGCTAAAAGCAGACAAAGGCATCTGTCCTCTGCATGCAGGAGGGAGGTCCCGGCCTCCCTGAGAGAAAGACAATCAGAGAACTTTATTTCTTAATGTCAAATTTATTTGACTGGCAGGTTTGAACAATGTTAAACACCTTCTGCTAAAACATAAAACAAACACAGCAGCTGGCTCGGGCCATTTACATGAAGGGAAAAGCATCTCCAGAGGTCCTTGGTGGGCCCTGCCCCACTTCCAGGAGCCCTGGGAGGGCTGCGGGCACTTCCCGGGATGTTCCCTGGGGAGCAGCGATGGGATGGGCTGCAGGTGTCACCCCGACGTCAGAGCCCAGCAGAAAGCCCAGGAGCTGAACAGGTGCTTTGGTCAATAGAGAATGAAAGGGCTGGAATCAAATTAAATTACAGCAATCAAGGCGGGCTGCAGGAAACAGCTGCTGCCAAACAAACCTGATTCCATTTTCTGCCCAGGGAAAGGTTTCATCAGCCGGGGTGTGAGCCACAGAGGAGCCTGAGAGAGAGCTCTGCCCCACTGCTCTCAGGGGAGGAGCTGCCACAGGGACCCCCCTGGGAAACAGCAGAGCCAGATGGATCAGAGACCTCAAAGTGAGGCTGTCAGAACCATCATAAAATCACAGAACTTACTGGTTTGGGTTGGAAGAGACCTTAAAACTCCCTCAGTGCCACCCCCTGCCATGGGCAGGGACACCTCCCACTGTCCCAGGCTGCTCCAAGCCCCAGTGTCCAACCTGGCCTTGGGCACTGCCAGGGATCCAGGGGCAGCCACAGCTGCTCTGGGCAGGGTTGCTGTGTCGTGGTGGCTCTCAGACATCACCAGGTTGTTCCAAGACACCCAGGGGAGGTCAGAGGAATGAAATATGCTGCACCAGCTCTTTCATTGCCATGACTTTGGGGGTGACCCTCTGTAGCTCTGCCCCAGGTGGGTTTGGGCAGGATGGGACTTGTCCCACTCCTTTGCTTCAGAGGAAACACCCCATGTGTGATGATTTCCTTTGGAATCCTTGCATTAATCACGGAGTCATTCAGTTTGGAAAAACCCTCTCAGACCATGAAATCCAGCCATTCCCCCAGCACTGCCAAGCCCACCACTAACACATGTCCCCACGTGCCACATCCACACACTATTTGGACTTCCAAGAATGGTAATTCCACCACTTCCCCGGGCAGCCTGTGCCAGAGCACCCAGAGGGTACTGCCCCCAGCCTCATCCCTCTGCTCCACTTCCACCCTCACACCCTTGGTGATTCTGTGACTCTGCAGGGACAGAGTGCTTTGGAGAGCTCAGTTTTGAGTAAACTCAGTTTCCATCAACACCCAGAAACCTGGAAAAGCTGGTCAGGGCTCAGCCACGATCCATGATCCTCCCAGCCTCTCATGCAAGAGGAGGACCTCTGGGATAGTCCAGGGACTAAAGAGGACAACACAGAACTCTCTCCATTTGGATCAGGATCTGTGCATTGACACAAATGCACCTGGAGTCCTGAAATTATCACAGGGCTGTTCCTTATCGTTACGATTCAGGACAGCTCATGTAACGACACGTAGAACTCTGGTTTCTTCAGAGGGCTTATAGCAAAGTTTATTGAAAGACAAATTCTTTTTATACAGAGTTTGGGTACAATGGATAGGATTGGTTCTTTAGGGCACCACCTTTTTGTAAACATCTCTACCAGTAAACAAGTTGGGAAAACACTAGGTGTCAGGAGGAGGATATCTACAGGGATTGTTTATAGGGATTGTTTTGGGTTCCTCCTCATGATTTCCCAGGCCAGACTGAGACAGTTTTGTCCTTGGTTTTCCCACAGACTTCAAGGCATTGCCTGGAGCCTAAGAATCCATGTTCTGACCACTGTCAGTTCCCACAGCTCCTGGCACTGGGAATCTCTAAACCCAAGGGTGGGCTCTTGCTGCTCCACATCACCTGGAGAGGAGGAAGGGAAAGAGGACCTGGTGTGTGCTCTTGCTCCCAGTCCCAGATAACTCTGGTCATGGAACAGGGGTTCATTAAAGCCAACGAGTCCTCCCTGCTCGTGCTCACCTCGTGCAGAGCCGGGGCTGCCTCTGCAGAGACAAACACACCTGCAAAACCAGGGACTCCTGCCTCAGGCACAAACCCTCCCGGGGAGGAGCATCCTGAGCACAGCCCTGCGGATCTGCCTGCCCCTCAGGCTGTACACCAGGGGGTTGAGCACGGCGGGCAGGGTCAGGTACAGGTCAGCCAGCAGCACCTGTGTGCTCACAGACACAGCACCAGAGAAGTGCTGGCAGTAAACCGACACGATGCCCGGGACATAGAACAGCAGCACCACGCTCAGGTGGCACCCACAGGTGCTCAGGGCCTTCCAGCAGGACTCCTTCCCCAGGACTGCCCTCAGGATCATCCCATAGGACACGGCAATGAGAGCCAGGTCCGTGCCCACGGTCAGGGAGGACCAGAGCAGGCTGTAGAGGCGGCTGGGCCCGGGGCTGGCGCAGGCCAGGCCGGCCACGGCCATGTGCTCGCAGTACGAGTGGGGCACCACGCGGGATCTGCAGTAGGGCAGGGCTGTCACCAGCCCCGTCAGGGGCACCATGGCCAGGACAGCCCTCAGCACAACGGCCAGGCCTATCTGGGCCACGGTTTGGCCATTCAGGATGGTGTGGTAGCTCAGAGGGCGGCACACGGCCACGTAGCGGTCGGCAGCCATGGCCAGCAGCACGCCCGACTCCGCGGCCGTGCCGGCGTGCACCAGGAACATCTGCACAAAGCAGGACACGGAGCCAATCTCAGCAGAGCCCAGCCAGAGCACACTCAGCATCTTGGGCACCACAGAGGTCACCATGAGCACATCAATGAGGGCCAGCATGCCCAGGAGGCGATGGGAGGGGGCCTGCAGGGCCTGGTCCAGCCCCAGCACCAGCAGAACTGCCCCATTGCCCACCACGGCAAGGACATAGGCAGAGCAGAAAAAGATGCCCAGGCAGGTGGGGAAAGCTTCCAGGCCAGGGACACCCACCAGGATGAAGGATGAAGAGCTCCTGTTGAAGGGATCAGAAGCCATTCAGGAGAATCTTCATTTGTGTTTAAAGATGTACACCCAATTTTGAGTCCCGTGGTAGCAGGGGGACAGGATGGGGACTCTGCATCAGTGCAAGAGCCAAGAATTCACATAATTATTAGGGTGTGTGAAACAGCTTATCATCCTTTCTTCATGGAAAGGGTGCTCAGGCCTTGGCAGGGGCTGCCCAGGGAGCTTTGGAGTGCCCATCCCTGCAGGTGTCACCTGGAGGTGGCACTCAGTGCTCTGGGCTGGGGACAAGGTGGGCACAGCTGGGACTGCCTGGGCTGGGAGGGCTTTTCCAGCCTCAGGGATTCTGTGACCACCAACTAGGGGGAATGGGTCAGAAATCAGAATAAATGGGGCTGTTGTGGTTGGGAAGTTCCTGTGAGGGGCAGAAGTTGATGTTTCAGATTGTGCCACCAGGGATAACCAAAGGACTTTTAGTCTGTTGCTTCTGAAGGGCTTATTCCTTTGTTGGTTGCTTGCCAGGGCTCAGCTGACATCCTGAAATGAGCTGCAAGAGGAGAGAACAAGGAGAGCAAGGTCAGCTTCCAGCTCTGGCTTCCCTCAATGGGCCCAACACAGGAAATTCCTCCAAATTTGTAGAGCAAAACAGTGCTCTGGGACATTAAATGTGATCTTGAAATTCCCTTTTGCCGCTCTGTCTTCCTTCTGTCATCCGCCCATGACAGAAGCCTGCAAAGGCAGGCAGGCAGAGGAAAATAACAAATCCTGAGGGTTTATTCAGATGGGAGAAGCTTGAAGGTAACACAGAAACTCCAGAGAATTGTCCTGGAGGGACAAGGAGAGTCTGAGTGTTGTGGGCAGGATCTACACCTTCATTTGTGCTGAAAATTTTCCTGCTGTTTCTGCTGCTTCTCCCCAGAAAGCAGCAAAGAGCAGGCAGTGCTGACACACCAGGTTCACCTGGAGAAATTGCCTGGAGGATCATCCACCAGGAGCTGTCCAGTGCAGAGCAAGCTGTCCTTGGCAAGGCACAAACTCACAGGGTCTCAGCCTGAACACACGGGGGTTATCTCAGCTCCCCTCCCCTCCCAGGCTGGCCCCTCCATCCCTGCCCTCCACACTCTGGCAGTTACAAACTCGAGGCTGAGCACATTTTCCCTCAGTATAAAAACCTAAGGTGGGAGAAGGAGACCCAGAGCATCGGAGGGATGAGCTCAGCAGGACTCTGCTCACCCCCACACCTGTGCAGGGGGAAACCACAGCGTGTTCTGGGCTGCTGTGTCCCATCTGACCCACCCTGGGAAATGGGATGTGCCCCTGCACCCTCAGCAGGTGCTGCCCAGAGGATGTTTGCTGAGAGAGATGATGGTCCCGCACATGGGCTGAGGCTTTCCCCACCTGGAGCTCTGAATGAACCAGCTCTGCCAGCTGTGGGGCTGCTCCTGCTGCAGCCCAAACCCAAATCACCTTGCTGGAGCCCCTCTCTGGGTGGGCACCCCACCCACGGGGTCCCTCCCCTGTGTTAGAGAGGAACACCAGTGTTGTGTCCCCCCAGGCCTTGGCAAAAGCAGGAGTGCTGTGGCTTGTCCTGTTTCATGGGAACACAGCCATGGAAGGGTTAAACCAGGCTGCTGCCAGTTTGGGAATGGGATGCAATTTTCTCAGGCACTTGTACCCTCTGCTTTAGCCAAAATACCAAAGGGCCAGACCTCATCCCCTCGGCTTTCCAGGCATTTGACTTCCTTGACCCCAAAACAGTTTAATCCCTCCTCTAAGTCTCTTTGAGTCCTCCCCACGACACAAACCAAGAGGTTTTTCAGCCTGGCTCAGTCATTGTTGGCCACATGAGGCCAAGCACTGCAAAGCCAATATTGTAACAATGCTGCCCAGATGATGGTGTTGATGATGGTTTATTGCTCACAGGACTCTGTTTCCAGCCTGGCAGCTTTGACCCTGCAGCTGGCACAAGCCACTCCAGCAGGAAACATGTCTCGTGCTGGGATTGTTTGTTTGGAAAGGGCAAATATGTTTGAGATCCTGCAATCCTGAGCTTGGGAAAAAACAGCTCCTCCCTCTCTCCCACCTCTCTGAGGTACTTGATCCTCTGGGCAGCAGTTTCTGCACTTCATCCTGGGTAACAAAGGCCTCCAGGTTATTTAATAATGCTGCTCAGCCAGTCTCAGCTTTACTGGGTCCTTCTGGTTCACAGTGATGCTCCAGCCTTGTTTCCTTATCACAGAATCCCCGACTTGTTTGGGGTGGAAGGGACCTCAAATCCCACCCAGTGCCACCCCTGCCATGGCAGGGACACCTCCCACTGTCCCCAGTGTCCAGCCTGGCCTTGGGCACTGCCAGGGATCCAGGGGCAGCCACAGCTGCTCTGGGCACCCTGTGCCAGGGCCTGCCCACCCTTCCAGGGAACAATTCCTGCCCCAGAGCCCATCTAACCTGGCTGTCCTTAAGGAAGGGTCACAAACACACACATAGAGAGGTGTCCAGGACCAGGTCCCAGCCCTGTGTGAGGGATCCCACCTGGAGCAGCTGCTCCTTCAGGCTCAGGGGGACCCTCTGGCTCTCCACAACTCCCTGGCAGGAGGGAGCAGCCAGGTGAGTTTGGGGTCTCCCACTGCTGTAACTCTGAACTCAGCCTAAACACCCATCCCAGCATTTTTCCCTTGCTCTAAGCTTGGATCTCACCAGAGTCAGGACTTTGCCCAACCATCCACCCTCTTCCCAGTCATGTTTGCCATTCCTGGGTGTGTGCAAGCACGAGGGATGGAGCAGAGCTGGGAGCAGGGAACTGCAGGTCAGCCCAGGTGACAGGACTGGCAGATGTCATACCTGCGTGTCTGCAGCTTGTTTGAGGTGTGTTTAACCAGGGAACAGCCAGGTAATTAGCACTAATTAGCCTAATGAGGTAGCCAGGGGTGGTTGCAGGTGTGTGACTGGCAGGTCTTGACCACAAATTCACTAAATCTGGGATGTCTGGAGGTGATGAAGCAGCTCATTAACTCCATCAGAGCCAAAGCCCACTTAGATGTATTGGCACTGCTGCCCAGCAGCTTTTCTGGGTCCTTTCATATCCCACCTTGATTTGGCTGAAGTTTGAACTTGGCTTAGAGTGTGGCACTGCACTTTAAAATACCCCAAGCCCAGGTGAAAAGTAAAAACATACATACCCAGGGTGGTGTGTGACTGATCCTGCCTGGACACACAACACCTGCAGCTGCTGCTTCTCTCCCACAGGCAACGCCTCCACCTGCACAAAGACCTGCATGGAAATACTTCAGTGTCTTAAGGAAGCTGCTCCCCCTAATCACTGCTGGGACTTCAGGGACTGAATCATCACGGGGGAGAAGCTGCTGCCTGGGAATAGCCAGGAAGAGAAATGATAAACAAATGCTCTACTCCCACTGTGAGCGTGATGTCTGTCCCAGCATCAGTGTGCCAAACAGGTGCTGGGTCCACAAAGGGGGAATATTTTAACCCTGGGTGGGCATGGAAGTGCTGGAGCAAGTCCAAAGGAGGCCATGGAGCTGCTCCAGGGCTGGAGCCCCCCTGGAGCCAGGCTGGGAGAGCTGGGGGTGCTCACCTGGAGAGGAGAAGCTCCAGGGAGAGCTCAGAGCCCCTGGCAGGGCCTAAAGGGGCTCCAGGAGAGCTGCAGAGGGACTGGGGACAAGGGCTGCAGGGACAGGCCACAGGGAATGGCTCCCCAGTGCCAGAGGGCAGGGCTGGATGGGATCTGGGGCAGGAATTGTTCCCTGGCAGGGTGGGCAGGCCCTGGCACAGGGTGCCCAGAGCAGCTGTGGCTGCCCCTGGATCCCTGGCAGTGCCCAAGGCCAGGCTGGACACTGGGGACAGTGGGAGGTGTCCCTGCCATGGCAGGGGTGCCACTGGGTGGGATTTAAGGTCACTCCAACCCAAACCATTTTGGAATTCTGTGATCTGAACATGCAAATTTGCAGCACGTGATGGATCACAAAAGTGCACCCCAGACACATCAGTGCTGCAGCAGTTCCCTTTAAATGTCCCCCATCTCTTTCCAAGTTGACAAATTGAGAGATTTCAGTGCATTTGAGGTGAAAGCAGTGACATTTCACAGCTGGTGACAGCTACACTGAGCACAGACCTGCTTGGCAGCCTGGGGGTGCTCATTCCCAGGGTCAGCCCATGCAGAATTGGGAAACTTCAGGGTGCTCAGCTGACAGAGAGCTGCAGGTAAACAACACCCGTGTCTGAGCTCCACAGGCTGCATTTCTGCTCCTTGGGAGTGCTGAGGAGCTGCTGATCCCTGCAGGTCCCCCCAGAGCAGCGGGTGCTGCTGGGACATTCAGTGAGGATGAGGGGGAGGAAGAGGAGCCAAACCATGCAGTGCTGGCCTGTCCTGGTGCAGACCCTCCCCACGGGGACAGGGTGGGTGAGGGCAATGCCCCATGCCCAGCATGGCACTGGCACAGACCCCCAGGGCTGGCCCCAGCCCTTGGCCCATGGCAGCCCTTCCTGCAGGAGGGGCTCCCCTTGCCAGGGTCAGCCCTGGGGACAGTCCCAGTGAGGGCAAATTAACCCCCGGGGCCACCCCCTGGTCCCCCCCAGCCAGGGCAGGGCACTGTCCCCTTCCTGCAGCCCTGAGTGCAGGGGGCTGCAGCAAGGACAGGGCCACATCCTGCCCTGGGGTCACCACAGGTCCCTGCAGCACTCCCGGGGGGGCACAGGGGCTGGGGAGCTGGAAGTGGCCTGGAAATGGTGA
>JANPWX010016259.1:0-14412 GCA_024734555.1 Trochalopteron elliotii
CAAGTCCATAAGCTGTGTTATGATAAAAGTAAATTGGAAATCTGTACTATGGGAGGAAAATGTATTAAATGGGAAAGAATCTGAATCATGAAGCAAAATCTTTTATAGGCAATGAACCCATAGTACTAGACCTCCTCAGAAATTATGACAAAAGAATCTGTTTGCAGAAACCTTTTGTTTCTCAAAGAATGAGGAAGGGCTAACCCAAAAAGTAAGGTACAAATGCTGACCTAGGAGCTGAAGAGGCAAGAAGCAGAGGCAAGGAAAAGAAAAATGGAGCAAGAAAGGTTGATAAGACTGCAGGCAGTGGTAGAAATTGTCTCAAATCATACTTCAGAGGCCCTGGAATTGTTAGCCAAACAGCACTCCCAAATGAGAGCCTTTGTATATCAAAACAGATTGGCTTTGAACTATTTGCTAGCTGAAGAAGGAGGGGTCTGTGGGAAATTCAATGAATCAGAATGTTGCATAGAAATTGATGACTATGGAGAAACTATCAGAGGATTGGCAGCCGATATAAAAAAAGTAGCCCACGTACCAGTTCAAAAATGGAACTCTATTCTCCAGGCCTCATAGTGGGATCAGCTGCTTGGACAAGGGGCCTGATAGAAGAAAGTTGTATTTTTCATTCTATGTTCTGTGGCAAAAATGATGTTTCTACCCTGTTTGATTCCATGTTTAATAAGATTGATTCATTCAGTCGTTCAAGGTATGCAGATAGCAGCTATGCCCAATGACCCGGAACTCGCTAGAGGAAAAGCTAGCCAGGTTTCCAAGATCATGAAATTGGAGGAGAAAAGTCGGGCTGCTGAAGCATTGGAAAATTTGAGGAAAAATTAAAAGAGGAAAATATTGCATACCAGAAGTATTGTGAAAAAAAAAAAAAAAATACAAGAAACTTCTGATGAATTCGATGAGGATTGGTATTAGAATAAAATTTATTGGTGGTGGAAAAGGGGAAAAATAAAATTAAATATAAGCACGAATTTAATAAATTAATAAAAAAAAGGTGGGGGATTGTAATAGATGTGATTATAAATTCGTGCAATTAAAACATAGAAGGAAGTTATAGCAGATGATAGAATGAGTATTTTCTATAACCCTGTGAGTATAAAAAGTAACCTTGATTCCCGGACTGGGACGGGCGTTCACCAAATACCAGGACATGCTTTGTATACAATCTAACATCTCAATTTACACCAGAAAGGAGGGTGGCTTGCCAGGATGTAGCTCCTTGAGCTAATCAGTTCTTGGGCACCCGGACCATCAACCCACCATCAACACATCGACACCCATTCCGAGGGTGGACCCTACATTTGACGACATCATCATCCCAAAAGAGGATTCCTGGAAAGTCCTTTCAGACTCGGCCCAGCACCAGGAAATCTGTTCAGGGTTCATCATCAAGTGAAAAGACTGGGTTTGAATTTAAAAAACACAGTACCTCTGCTGCCGGGAGGCACAAAATACAGTATAAGAACTCGGACTCAAACCCCAGCAACTTGTGGAACAGTACGAGATAGCAACCCTGCTGTCAGTCGGCTGTTTCACCCAACATTCGAATGTTGTTCCCTGTGGCTGTCCCAGATAGATTTAAAATGGAAAAATAAAATTTATTCTTTCTATCCGATTGGCTAGTTGATCATTTATAACAGGGAGGGAGGAATGGGATCCATTATTGCCTTCTGTGATAAGTCCTTGGCTGGGCTGGTAGTTGGAATCAGGAAGATCATTTCTCTAATCCAGATGGTTAATAAATGTGAAGTGCTTTGCTAAAACCACTTGACAAAATGCAATTACTGCTAGCTGCAGAGCTTCCAGACAAGGAGCCAGGCTGGGAGCAGGCTCTGCTCTGGTTGGAAAAGCCACGAGGCTGAGGGAGCTGCTGTAATTTCTGGGGCCATCCCAGCAAAGGACTCAAAGGTGTTTCCTACACTCACCTTTTGTTGGGAACTTGAGGTGTTCTCCTGCACCTGCATCCTGGTGCTCAGCACAAAGTGATGGTGCTGATCCTATCCTCTGCTCTTGGCATGTCTAGGTTGGGATATGGACACGGGGGAGGGGGGTGGCTATGGGAGGGATTGCCCCACTCGGCTCTGCCCTGGGGCAGCCACATCTCAAGTCCTGGGGCAATTTTGGGCACTGCAATATCAGAAAGATCTAAAGCTGTCAGAGAGTCCAAAGGAGGGACACGGGGATGGGAGAGGGTCTGGAGGGGCCACACGGGATGGGGAGTGGCTGAGGGAATTTTGATTGTCCAGCCTGGAGAAGAGGAGACTGAGGGCAGAGCTCAGCAGGGGCTGCAGCTCCTCCTGAAGGGCAGCTCTGATCTCTGCTCTGTGTGAGTAGGGACATGACGACCCAGGGAATGGATGGAGCTGTGTCAGGGAGATTTAGGTGGATATCAAAAAAAGGTTCTTCCCCCAGAGGGTGTCAGGGACTGACCAGGCTCCCCAGGGAATAGGGATGACCCCAAGGCTGCCAGAGCTCCAGGAGCGTTTGGACAACGCTCCCGGGCACAGGCTGGGATTGCTGGGGTGTCTGTGCAGGGCCAGGAGTTGGACTCAACGATCCCAGTGGGTCTCTTCCAACTCAAGAGATTCTCTGATTCTCTAATTCCATGTTTTATTTGTGCTCCTTGGCCATGGGAGCAGTTGGGTTCCTCCTGGCTGGGAGCCCCATGGGAAACATCCACCAGCACCAGGATAAGGGCCCATGGTGGATGCAGGATTGGATTCTGGGCTGGAGCCCACTTTGAGGTTTCATTGCAGCCTTGCACAAGAAGCATTTTGGAGGTTAAAAGCTGCACACTTGTGTTTATTTCTCCACTTTGGCACATCTGCTACTCACTAAAGCTATTTTGGGGGCTCTAAAAGTGGCAGTTTTAGAGACCTCTAAATGGGTCAGCAATTTCCATTGTTTTTTTTTTTCTTTTCTGAAAAAAATATAATTTGAACCACAGATGGGGAGACATTCAAAAGGGCTGAGAGAAGGGTTTGGGGACACCTCTTCCATCCCCAGGTGAGACAGGTCTGGGAGTGAGATGAATGAACATTCACATTTGGAGCTCTCCCCTTTTGAATCCAGCTCACTCCATCCTTACACCAACCCTGGGGCATGGATAGGTGTAATCCTGTAGAATCCCATGTCCTCAGACAAGGGATGTGATTCCAGGTGAATTTTCCTTGACTTGCCCTGGTGGGAAGTAAACCTGAGGTGAGTCTGTGGTGAGCAGCACTTTCCAGTCTGAGCTCAAAGCAGAGATGTGGTTCTCTATGTTCATACTTTAATTCCTAATCCCATCTCCAGGCTGGGCTCCCAGAGCTTCTCCAGCCCCCGGAATTCTCCCTGGGAGCTTTCTAGGTCAAACAGTTATTTTTTTAGAGGAAACACTTAAAAGTAAAATGCTGCAGAATTTCCCCTGAGGTTACAGAGTTTGTTTAGGCTTCTCCAAGCAGAGGATCTCAATCACTGGGAACTGCAAATCTCCCCCATACGTTCATCCTGCTCCCGTCGCAGGCACAGCCTGGTTTCCAAGTTTGTACAGCAAACAACAACACCAGAGCTGCTCCCTCCACAGATCAACTTCCAAGGGAATGGCAGATCTGAGCGAGGAAGAGGAGCAGGGGCAAAGCCAAACAAGGAAGAGGAGCAGGAACTGAGGAGTCCAGAGCAAGGACCCCATGACTGGGAGCAGGCACAGGTTGGATCAATGATCTTAAAGTTCTTTTCCGACCTAAATGATTCCATGATTCCACAAGGCCTGGGAGCTGCTGTCCAGCCCCTTGGCAAGCACAGCATCCCAGGGAGGAGGATGGGGAGGCTCCGTGGAAGGGGATTACCAGCAGGTCAGGTGAAGGATGAGGGGCAGAGAAGAGGGAGAGGGCAGAGGGGCAGTGAGGGGCATGTCTCCCTCCCATCCTCAAATGCAAAACTTTCCCTCTGACCTGATTTTCCATCTAAAAATAACCCATTCTCAGTGTGGTGGTGGCTCAGAGAAACACAATTTATCACAACACAAAGGCAGGGTTGGGGATGTGCATTTGAGGGTGGCAAGGGTCAGGTTTGGACCCTGATCAGTGAGTTCTAAAAGAGCTTTAGGGGGACAGAGAGACCTGAGGGTGGGATTTGAAGGTGGATTTTGGTCTGGAGGAGGTCACATCCATTCTTAACCCACTTGATGGTTGAAGGTTGTGCCAGTGCCATTTGTACTTGGGTGTCCTTAGCGCCAGCCAAACCTTGGGCCAGGTTCTCTGTAGCGACGCAAGTTTCAGGTTTTTGAATTTGTATTTGTAATTTGTACTTGTTATTTGTCTGTACTTGGTATGTCCCTTTCACCCCCCTACCCCTGATGACCCCCGTGGATTCCTCCTGATGTAACCCCACCCCCTTCCCTTCCCCATTGGGTCAAAGTGTTTCCCTGCCCAGGCCTGCCCTGGGAAAAAGGGGACACACGACGGCCACTCTCTCTCTCTCTCCATGCTCCTCCATGTGGAGACAGGGGCTCTGGCAAAGCCTATGCCACATGGCTGCACTGAATAAACATCCTTATTAACCTGAGAGAGCACGCTTCCTTCTTCCAAGCCTGAACCCACGCACAGCTAGCTGAGCTGACGGGCCCACACAAACTGTTTCTGTGGTCTGGGGAATTCCTGCTAGTCGGCAATAGCACCCCCCCAACAAAAGAAACAGCAACAGTTCTCCACAAGAATCTCCTCCAAAATCCATGGAAATCAGCATTGAAGCAGCTGAGGAGTGATCCCACACTTCCACAGACATTTCTGCTTTCCAGTGAACATTGGCCTGCTCGAGCTGCTGCCTCTTCCAGGATGCTGCTTCTCAGGCTCATCCTCTCAGAGCAATTATCCCACTGTGGATCCGCATTTGCAGAGCTGGCTTTCCAGTGGGGAGAAGAGCTCTGGGTGGAAGGACTGGAGGCAAGTCAGAGCTAGGAAAGCAATTAATTGTTTGTTAATGGAATTACAGTAAAGATGTTATCCAAAACCATCGTGGCTGCCTAATTATTCATAACATCCCTCTGGAGATTCTCCTTTTGGCAAACTGTGAATCTCTGCTTTGTTGCCACAATAAAAGCAGTTTCAGGGCTGTAAATGAGAGGGTACAAATTACCATGGAGCCCCTGACAATGTGGCAGCTCCCAAGCCTTGGATTACATGGTAATTTGCATGCAATATCCAAGTTATTACATGGTTAATGCCATGTCATTATAGGCTAAATGAATGATTATCACCCCTGCTTGACAAATTCACCTGACAAATTTTCCTCCCTCAGTCTCTGGGATGTCTGCAGGCAGGATGCTGTTTCCATGAGGAACAGCGTTGTTGGGGTGGGCTCATCCACCCCTGGATTTTCCCAGTCCATCCTGGGCTGTGCCCATGGACAGCACAGGGTTGGAACGGCTGTGTAAGGCTGTGATCCAGCTCCGTGTGTGTGTTCCAGACACAAAATATTGATAAGAATTTTGGAATATCCATGCCAGTGGAAACAGCTTCAAAGTTCCCAAAAGGAACAGAAATGCTCCAGTGCAGCTGAAGGAACTGTTTCAAATCCTGAGTTAACAGGAGTAGAAAATGATTTATAGTCTTCTCTCAGCTTTATCATTCATGCCCTGAATATTCCAAAGCTCCTCTGCACACACTGGGAAACAGCTCCAACTGGGGAGTGGAAGTTTTTCACTTTGTACAACTTCAGGCTGCTTAAAACTGCCATGGACCTGATCCACAGTTTTGTGACACCTTTAAATTCTCTTGCATTAGGCTTGAAGAGGTCTCATGGATTTAAGGAATGGCCACAGCCTTGTGCAGAACAAGAATTCAGCTGCTCAAGGAACTCAGGTCCTGTGAATGGCCATGGTTTTTCCACAGGAATATCTATGGGTTTCTGTATTTAACCTATAGATCTTTCTAGAGCATGATCAGGCCCAGCCTAGTGATGTTTGATGGGTATTAGGGACATCTAGCTTGAATATCACCACAAGGAGAGATGTTCAGCCACAGGCAGTCAGTGCCACTTCTCAGACTGGGAGTTCTACCCTGAAGAATAAACAACCAACAAGAAAGGGAAAGATTCAGAAATGTCAAATCCTTTGAGCCCTAACACTTCCCCAGGCCTCAGAAGCTCCAGCCCCCACATTCCTGCAGGGTTTGTGCTTTATTTGCACTGGTATCCCCTGGGAAGCCAAACTCTGGATGGGCCCAAAGCTCCACATCTCTTCCTGTGCCTCCTCAACATGTTTCCTCTCTGTCCTGATCATGCTAAGGATTGACAACCCAGAAAAAATGGTGCAAATATTTGTCCCATGTCCCCTCCCCAGACAGACTGAGAGATGAAAAGGGATCTCTCCTTGATATTCCAAACATTCCATGTGCACACAGGCCCAGATTCCACACATGGATCCCGGGTTCCTTGGCAGGACACCTGTATCTCAACTATTCCCACTGTTCAGAGACTTCCATAGGAAACTGCTCTACTTTGGCCCTAAAACCAACAACTAGAGCAGCTTTGGAGGTTCCTGCACCATCACAGACACCAGAGCAACACCCTGGTTATTCCTGGGTGTCTTGGGTTGCAATATGTAACCAAAAGTGTGTATTCTATTTGCCATCTGTTTAAACCGGTTGGGGAGGTGGGTTTTTTTTATCTCTTGTATAACCCATTCCTCATAACTCCAGGAGGGAGGGAGCAGGTGCCTTCTGTTGATGGGCCAGCTGTTAAAACCAGGAGGAGCAATGTTCCTTATCTCTTCCACGACCCATCCTCCCTCTGGGGGATATCTTCTGTTAATGGGCCATTAAGGCTCACTACTTGACTGATAAAATTACATCATCCCATTTTGAGATGTTCCACACAGTGGGAGGAGCCAAGCATTCCCACCTGGATAAAACCTGCAATTCAGAACACCAGGACAGCCTGTTTTCCACTGGATTCCCAGAGGAAGACCGGACCCATCTTGCCACTACTGGACCCTTCTACAGGATCGTCTCTACTCCAACAGAACCACATCTGTCACTCCAAGAGGACTTATTTTGGACTGCTCCCAACACCCTGATCAACAGGGTGTCAGGTTGTATTCTGACTCTGTCAGTGTTCCTAGGATTTTTTTGTTTGCTTGTTTGTTTTTCTTTTGTACTACTACATTTGTATTTTTTAATATTCCTACTAAACAACTGTTATTCCTATTCCCATATCTTTGCCTGAAAGCCCCTAATTGCAAAAATAATAATTTGGAGGAAGGGGCTTTACATTCTCCATTCCAAGGGAAGCTCCAGCTTTCCCTGGCAGACACCTGTCTTTCCAAACCAAGACACTGGCTAACCAGCTCCATGTTCTCCCTGCCCAACCTGGCGAGTTTGGAATTAGGAGATTGTCACCAGCCTCTTGGCACAGTGACAATTATCCTGCAGTAACTTTAAAAATAATCACAATCCATGAGGACAAGCAACATTCTCGAGCCTTCTGATGGTATTTGCAAAGCTCAGAGTTGGCTTGAAATTAAAAAGGAGAAAACAGCCCAGGTAGATCTGGAGCTGCTGAAAGGGCAAAGGAGAGAATCATAGAATCATGGAATCATATGAGTTGGAAAAGACCTCGAAGATCATCAGGTCCAACCATCAGCCCAGCATCACCCCCATAATCCCCACTAAACCACATCAAGTGCCACATACCCATGAGTTTTCAACACTTCCATGGATGGTGAGGGGCTGGCCATTGTTCCTCTGCTGTCCCTGCCCAGGAATGAGTCCCCAGTCCCTCTGCAGAGTAACAAGCAATGCCCATTCTGAGACTGTTCCTAATAATCACCATGGATAAAATTGCTGCCCCATTGCTCCAGCAGCATCCCAGGGCACACTCTGCCAACTCCCTGCCACCAGGGCCCGTGGGCTCTTCCTGTGAGTGCCGATGCTGCTGCAGCAGCTCCGAGGGACAATTAAGCTTCATCAGGCAGCGCTGACATTTAGCATCACCTCCCCCTCCCATCTCCTACCTGAATTTCCTTGCTCGCCTTTCAGAGCAAAAAATAAATGGTGCACTAGAGAGGAGAGATGATCTTTATTAGCTGTTTATGGAAGAAATTAAAATTGCTCATTAGAAACCATGGCACCAGCGGTGCCCCCTCCCTGGCAGAGCCCCAATGGTTCCATGGGGAGCACTTGCCTTGTATTTATTTGGGCTGGCACCTGCCTGGCACCTCCCTGCCCTTCTGCAGATGGGCATGAGGGGACTGCGAGGAAATGTCACCACTCCTTCCCCCCCCGAATCACTGCTTCCCCCTCCCAAGTTGCTCCTGGTCGGCATCACTGCCGGAAGCTCGGGATGCTCCGCTGTGCAGCAGAGCAGCCAGGGCTCGCTGCGCTTTGGTGGAGAGGATGTGAGGGGCAAGGAGGTGACCTGGTGGCTGTGCAATTCCTGGGTGTCCCGCACCAGCCGGAGCAGTCTTGGGGCTCAGCATGGTGGAGAGGTGGCTCTTCCTCTCCATCTCTCACCTCTTGGTCAGGCAGTGGTTCCACGTTATCATTTTATGCCGAAAACTTCTAACACAACGGCTTGTTCACAAGTTTCAGGACTGCGTGGAGCCGGCTGAGCCATCTCTGCCGACGGCCAGCTTGGCCTCCTGCTCCTCCTTTTCCTCTTCCTGCTCTCCCCTCTCCATGCCCTCCTGCCCTTCTCACCAGCCCCACCGTGCTCTGCCCAACGAGCTGCCCATCCTGGCTGTGCCGTGACCCTGCTGTGCCGGGGCAGGGGGACCCGGCTGTGCCGTGTCGGTTGCACCGGGAGCAGGCAGGAGGAAGCGGGGCCAGGAGCACTTCAAAGGCTCTGTATCTCCTCACCCAGCTGCCATAAAAAACAATCCAGGTTTCCACTCCCGAGTCCCGCGTTGCCCTCGCAAGGGACATCTCTGGGGGCAAACGGATAAATCTTTCATCTCCTCGCTCTGGGTTTTATTAAATACCTTGCACATCCACGGAAAATGCAGATTGCTGATAAATTCAGGCTGGTTATGGGAGACGCAGATAGAGATTAACTCGCTGAACTGATTGGAAGTTGGTTCTTTCCAGAAAGATGGAGAGCTCTGGGATGTGCCGACACCAAAAGGCACGGCCTGTCTGTGTGGCACAGCCTGGGAGAGCACTGAGACCACCTTGGGAGAGGTGCTGCTCTCCTGGAGAGGTGCTCACACCCTCCTGACTCCAGGGTTGGTGCACCACAAGCTTTGCAAAGCTCAGGATCATGGAAAGGATATTTAACCCTGGTGCAGGGACCAGCAGGGTCCTGCCCAGAGTAGGCACAGCTCAGGGAAGGGGAGGTCCCAGGGCTCAGCATCACCTGGCCCCACTCAAGGTGGGCTTCAGCAACAGCCCTGCTCCCTGTCACCCCCTGTACGCCTGTATGGATATTCCTGGAGGATCCCTGGGAATATTGCGAGGATGTAGGTGAAAATGATGCCTCCTCACCCAAAAATCAGGCACAGCTACAGTGATTCATAGCTGAGAGGGAACCAGGCACTCGGGGAATGCAAGACTTGCTGCTCACATGGGAGGTTTGGGGTGTTTCATTTTCCCTGAGCTCTTCTGGGAATTTCAAGTCCCACTGAAAGGGCTGAATGAACTTGTTTAATCAACAGCTCCACAGGCTCCAAAGGTTCCTTAGGCCTCTAAATTTGGGCTGCAAGAATAGAGAAGTAGCATTTTCTCCATATCTGGGATGGAGGAAGGCAGGAAGTCATGGGACAAAGTTGTAGCAAAAAAAATTTGTGGGTTCACAAGGAGCAATATTTTCTCCAGCCTGGCAAGGTGATTTCAGATGTGGAGGCTCTGTCCCAAAGGTCTCCTGGAGCAGTTTGGACAGCCATGGAGGGCTCAGATGGGGACACCTCATCTGTCTGCTTGAGGACAGACCCAATAAATGTAGAAAACAGTTGCCCCAAGATATAAGATGAAATAAAACTAGGAATAAGAAACTCAAGAATGAACTTCAAATGCTCTTTGGGGTAGCCAAGCACTTGGGGCTGTTCTAATCAGTAACCTCCCCATTCCCTGGCCGCTGTAGCAAGTCCTGCTAAGCAGACAGATTTTCCATTAAGCCTGGAAGAAATGGCAAAGTGCCTTAATGAATGTCAGAGTTAATACCCCATTTGTTATAGGCTGCGACTGAAATGTGATGGATTTATAAATCCAGCTCCTCATTACCCTTATCAATATTATTCTTACATGGTTCCCGTCTGCAGGCCAGCTCCGCATCCAGCCCTTGGCTGCCGCTGCTTGACATGGGAGCTGGCTGCCTGAGGATCTGCAAGCCATCCTGCATCAGGGCATTTTCAAACCAGTAAAAAAGGGAATGAAATCCAAGAACTAAGGCAGGTTGAGCATATAGAGCATGTGTCTGAGTGAGCGCGCGGTGTGAGGCATCACTGCAGCCGCTGCAGCTCTGATTGAAACCAGACTCAGGAAAGAAGGGCTGTAAACATTTTTTCACTGCCTGTCCTAAGAAATTTATGTCTCACCCACTCCATCATCTCCTTCAGGGCTGCCGTTTTTTGCAGCTGTCTTCAGAGACCATCAGCTGAGTCCCTTTATGAAGTCCAGTCCATGATGTCACCCAGAACCATAACTCACTCACCTCCCTGTCTCATCTCTGCATGGGGGTGCCCCATAAATAATGGCGCAGGCTGGGGGGAAGTCTGCCCTGCTTGAGGAAAACCTTCCTGACATCGGAAGGGAAGAGAGAGGAACATGCACACAGGGCAAATGCATCCAGAATGGGGTTTGATGAACACGAAACCACAAAGAAAATGGGACAGAAAAATTGGTGATGTTGTGTCCAGCAGAACTTGCTCAGGAGAAGCCAAGGTGAGCCCCAGCTGCCTGGACATCCATTAAACCTTCCAGGGCTCTGCCTTCTCTGGAGAAATCCAAACCATGTGCTGGAGCCCCAGCCCGAGGTGTTGTTTGCTGCCTGGGATTAAAATGACTCACCAACCGAGCTGTGTCCATCCTTCCATAGCACCCAATTGGTCATGACTATAATGTGCTCTGACTTTGGGGTGTTTTTGGGTCCCACATCCTGGTGGAGTTTCTGCTCACCCATCACACTTCTCGAGAGCAGGTGTCCACATCAGAGAGCGCCAGCCCCCTGCCAAGGCCCATCCCCACGGTGGAGAAGCTCAGGGTAATTGTTTCATTGTGTCTGATAACACGTGGGTTTGCCATATTTATAATCCAATGCTATTAAAAGGGGAAAAAAGAGATCAAGTCAAAATCCCTCCACCACAGTTGGCTCTAATCATCCCTGTCCCACCACTTCCCCCTTTCCCAGTTCTGCTTGTGGGCTGTTTCAGCAGCAGAGCCAAAGCAGGAATGAACTGTTGGGATGAAGTTTATCCTTCGGTGGGATGGCCTCGCTGAGGAGGACTGAGCACTCTCAGTTTTCCTGGGAAGTCTGGACTTCATCTGCTTGGGAGCAGAGCCTGAGGAGTGCCACCTCCCTGGGACACCTTCACCTCTATGCTGGAGCCAGACCGATGGTAAGACACTGTTGCAGTCTGTTCAAGTTGCAGTGTTACGGGACAGTTCTGTACCCCTTGTTTAGTCTGAGTTTGTGGTTTTGTCCCAAAAGTTGTTTGCTCCCCAAGAGCTGTCAGTTCTGTCAGACCCCAACCCCTTTTTCCTGAAGCTTCTAAGCCAATCTTTTACTGGACCAATCTCTGTCAGAACTGGTTTCAGGGATTCCCCTAAACCCCGGCATATCATTTGTCTACATAATTTGTTTTCCTTTTACTGGTTTTCTATTAGTTTGAGACTCTCCCATGTTCTCCCCCCTCCCCCCCTATTGGTCGGAAGTCGCTACTTGCCCCTTGGATCCTGTCCGTTTATAACCTGCTGCGCCCGGCGCTCGGGGTCTGTCTGTCGCTGGTGATTCGGGGAAATAAAACCTTTTGGATCACAGACAGAAGATCTCTCTCTCAGTCTTTGCTCCCAGCCTGTGCCAAGGAAAGACATCCAAGCCGTAGAGCCAAAAAGCTCAGAGACGCGCTGCCCGTCGCTTGCTCGGGGGAACGCATCCCACACAAATTGTTCCGTTGCGGCAGCTGAGCTAGCTCAAAGGTTCCAGCAGCGGCGATAAGTCACGACCTTCCCCCTGGAATTTCATCAGTTAATGCCACTGGAACTCTGCAGTCAACTGGCTGGTCCTGACAGCTGGAAAATGCACAGGCTGAGAAGAAAGGGCTCTTCTCACATCTCCTGCGTTTCTTCTCTTCCACTTGTGGATTTGCAGGGGCTGGATCCGTGGTCCACAGACACTTGTTGAACCACAGAAGTCCCCTCCCCATGATGGCTGTTGCCAGTAAAATAAACAAGCAGAAAGACTCCAACAGCATCTGCAGAACATCTCCTGAGCCACACATTCCAGAAAACTTTGGAGCTTTGGAGGGCAGTGAGACATTAATTTTTAAGAATTAAAGACTTTAGTTAAACTAGATATTGCTGAGGTAAGATAGACAAACTTCCCTCTACTAACAGTAGCCGGATTTAAGGAACCGATAAATCATGAGGCCTGCTTATGTATTCTGATTAATCAATAGACTCCAAGAATACAATACAATCATAAATCAAACAGCCCTGGAAAAACAGGATTCCGTTGTCACTAGTACTAAAAGGTTAAAAAGTCAAAGCGAGGAAGACCCATTTACTTCATCATTTTGAGATCCCACCCCATAAAAAGGACCACCGACCCATTTCAAAGAACAAACTACACATGCTTAATGGCTTTTTGGCTAATTACCATACAAAGCGGGGAATGGGATGTACCAGAGCTATGAATATGTATTTGTGTTTTGGGTATTCAATACTCCTGTACATAAAAAGACCCTGTGATCATCTGTAAATGGCGCGTGTGTATTTGGGAGCTATCCCGCACGCTGCCCGGCGTCGTAATAAACATACACTTTCTAACTTTAAACTGTTAGAGAGTCTTTGTCCGTCATAGTTAGATATTAGTATTAAATCAATATCCATATTTTTAATAAATCATTTGGCGACCGCGGCAGGACCTGCTCTCTCTGGCCGAGGGGGCCATCGGAGCCTGGGACCCCTCAGGGCGCCCGCCCAGAATTTCCTGGGAAGACGGCTCCCGCGCCCCGCTGACACCCCCGGGGAAAGACCAGAGCCTGCTGGAACTACGGACAAAAGGTATGTTTAAAGAAAATTTTGAATTAAAAACAAGTACCTTTGAATAGAGGCATCTTGTAAGTCATAAAGAGACGTCTTATGCAAAGTAGATGCCTGACTGGGTTTTGGAAGCTCCGGGAGTATTGTAAATGGTTGTTTTTGTTCCAGGTAAAGCTGGTAACTTGTGGCTGCCTCCCAAGTGGAGGGGGGGCAGAGGCGGCAAGAGTCCGCCAGTGTTGTTGGTTTTAGGAGCAGTAGTAGCTCCGACTTCGGCTTATAGTTAAAAGGTGCACCTTGGTAATACTGTGAAGGGCTAGCCCGAGTTTTGAGACACGAAGGGTCCCGTTTTGGGTCGTGATCCCGCGCGCCGGATGTGTGTGTGTATTGCAGACGGTGTTTGTTTGGTAGTGGTCTTGTAGGTTTGTGATTGTGTGTGCTTAAGTGGAAAAAGAATCATTTGTGTACCGTATGTGTTATGATGTGTGACAGTTTATCTTGTAGGCGTTTTGGTTTGTGTAATTTTGGAGCGTGTTACTAACCTTTGTAAGTGCTTTTAAAAAGTTTTGCAAGTTAAAAGTTGTAAGAGATTTTAAAACCCCCGCCGATCCGCGGAAGAATACCTCTGTCTGAGAAAGCGGAGGGATTTGGGGCTTGTGCCGTGACTGGAGTGTGTCACGGAGAGCGCTGTGTGTAAGTTTTGACTGTGTAACTGATAGTGTGATTTTAATCAGTGTGTTGTTCAGTAGAAAAACATCTGTGGGTAAATAAGCTGTTTATTGTTTGTAAGTAAAACAAGCAAGGGAAAGGAGTTTGTTTTTTTCCTCTCGAAAGTCTAGTCCGACATACCGCAGTGATCGAGGTGATTTGTTGCCCTGGTAACCGGGGAGGAATCTAGGCTTTGCAGCCTCAGGTCACCTCCCTTAGCTTCTTGTAAAACGCCGAGAGGTTTTTGGCGAGTGAAAAAAAAAGAAATAGTCTTATTTGTTTGTGAAGGTTGCAGTTGCAAAAGTGTTTAATAATATCTTAAAGTGCTAGTACCTTGGTCTGCAACCACAGAGGAGCAGAAAGGAAGTGAGAGATCAAGGTCCGCCCCCGCTTTCCTGCGAAAGGATCTGTGCTGCGTCCGGCCGAAATCCTTGAGATTTGGCAAGACCTTGTTAAAACTTTTAGTCGAATGTGTTTAGGGTCGTAAAGGACCCCCGACTGTTTCCTTTGTGAGCCTAAA
>JANPWX010016307.1:0-12421 GCA_024734555.1 Trochalopteron elliotii
TTTTGTATTGAAGTGGTTTCAGGAAGAATGCATTTTCTGGCTGGCCATTGGCTGTCGCCCTGATTCAAAAACCTTTTGATTGTTTACATTCTTGAACTGGAGTTTCTCATGCATGCACCATGAACAAAGTAGATTGTTTACATTTTTCTCCTCTGGGAGGAGAAATGTCATGGATGGTGATGTTCACCATCCAGGTCAAGGAGGTGGTGACCTGTGTAGCCAATCTCTTGACCTCTGTACAAATGTATATAAGTATTGGAGTCAGATAATTAAAAAAAAGAGACGCTTTCCCATGACCTGCTGCGTCTCCCTCATTCCTCATGTGCCCTGAAACTGCCACAAGTGTTGACCCCGAATGTGTCTCAAGTGGTGACCCCGGGCGTGTCATCGGACGACCCTGTCTGTGTGTTCATCGGACGACCCTGTGTGGGAAAATACACTCTGCTGTGTGTCTGAGGTAATAAGTGGTAAGAGAGATGACCTCTACCCCTGCCTCAGATGAGGGGAATCACCTGCTTCAGCTCTTTACTGCTGATTGCAGTGTGGATTTTTTAAGATTGTTAGGGACCTGGAAAAAGCTGGAAGGAGTGCTGCGCAGTTGGCAGCCCCCCAGTTCTGAGGTGTCGGAGCATGGCTCGAGCCTGAATTTGTCTCCTGGGCTGAGACCCGAGGGAGATGGTGGAGCCGTTTCTCCTGTTCCCAGTCCGTGAAAGCAGTGCTGCAGTGTGGAGGCTTTAGCCCCCTCACTGTCGGCGGGACCGCCGACCCCCTCCCCATGCAAACACAGCAGTGAGGAAGGCGTGCCCCCTCTCAGCACGGCTGCTGGGGTGGGCGTGGGGTCCCCAGCGCAGACCCCGCCAAAACCCGCACCCCACAGGTATTTGGGTGCGGGAAATCTCGGAGCTTGTGAAAGCCCTGAGGGGCCGGCACTGCTGGCCCACGCGGCTCCCATACCGCGCCGGAGGAGGCAGCAGCGGCAGGCAATCGCTTCCCTCGTCTTCCCGCCTCACGCCTTCTCGGCGCTGGAAGCACCGAAAGCGCACTTGGACCTGGGAAGGGGGGTGGTCACGGCGGATTGCCCTCACTGTGGTGTCTCCACGAGATATTCCAGGGAGGAGGACGGTGCAGATTCGCGCCGGTCCGCGGTGCTGGGCACCGAAGCAACTTCCCCAACGTCCTTGAGAGCAGTGCTTGGCAGAGCCGCCACGTCACAGGCCACGCCCCTCCCAGTGCTGCGCTGCCCCCCAGCAAAGGGCAGGGGCCAAGGTAAAAGCAGCTGCTGGCCCCCCGGTGTTCATTTTTAAGGGAGGGGATGGCACAGCCGATGATAGGCCAGTATTTGCCCGAGGCAAAGGGTCCTGGATCGACGGGTTCCCTTCAGCTGGCCACAAGACGCTCACTCCGTGTCCGAAGATGGTGCGGCCGTGGGACTGCACATGGTCGGATGGTGTCCGAGCCAAAGCTGATGCAGCGGGTGGCCGTGGCTCGGCACGGTGCCCCCTGCAGGGCAGAGATGGATTCCCTGGCTCTGCAGTTCCTGCGAGACAGGCTCTTGTCCCTGTTCCTGTAAAGTCCACGGGACAGGATTCGGATCTGGCCAGGAGCAACTGCAATGCAGAGTGCAGGAGGATCATTGAGGCCCTCCTGGGCGATCCCTCACTCTTGAAAATGGCTGAGACCTGTGCACGAATGGGCACCACAGGTTCTAAGGTGGTGGCCATGGCTACTACCCTGTAGCCAACCTGGAAGGGGCAGCAGGGTGGGAAACAGGCAAATGCTCCGGCCAGCAAGAAAAAAGGGAAGAAAGTGCAAAAGAAGACCACTCCTCTGTTTCTCTGTGGACGGTGTGGAAGGCCAAATCACATGGCCAATGTGAGGCAACAATTCATGTGAATGGCCAGCCTCTACCGGGCTTGAGAAACGGGCAGCGAAGCCCAAAGGGGAAGTATGCTCAGACACGAGTGTCTTCCCAATCCTCAGAGCCAATAATGGAGGTCTGCTGGGCAAATTCAGTTCCCACTCCCACCTGCCCCTGTCACTGTCCCTGAGGGGACCAAAATTGCTCAATTTGTGTTTTTTGAGTCTTCTGTTCACAGGACAAAGAGCTGGTGGCGAGAAGGCAGCTGCTCTGAAGTTGCTGGGCTGCTTCAAGTTCACTGGACTGTTGTTCTGGTCAGAGATTTTCCTGAAACAATTTTTATCCTGTCTTTCCTTGGAGCGGACGTTGCAAGTCTCTCCTTTGCTGCTTGGCATCTGGAGTGGACTCTTTCTCAGATGAATTCGTCACCCTTCGTGACTTGGTTCAGGAGCTGTTCGACCAGGATCATCGGGACTCTTCAACCAGTCCCTGGAACACTCCTGTTTTCTGCATTGAACAGAACTCTGGGAAATGGAGGTTGTTATAAGACCTCCAAAAAAGTATCCTCATTGTGAATCAGAAAGATTGTTTTCTTACGATTCATTTGCATCCTACAGGTGTCATTGGCCGATGGAATGTTGAATGGTCCAATCTCTTGCACGTTTTGGACTGGGTCATCCTGCCCCATCAGCCGCAAAAAGACGGCAAATACTTTGTTTGAGCTCATTGCTCAATTGATAATTAAATGCAGACAACAGTGCTTGCAGTGATGGGTGCTGAATTCATACTCTTGGTATTACGGGAGAAATTTAACTGGAGCTTTGCAAGCAGTGTTTCCCTGCAAAATGCTCTGAAAAATTTTTCAGGGCAGATCGCTTGTCATCTGCCCAGCCATGAGCTCTTGCAAGTGGCAAAATTCTTTAAAAATACCCAGAGCCAGTGCAAGGACCCACTGTCTTTACAGGTGGTTTGGGAAGGACAAGAAATGCCATTGTTGCTTGGAGGATGGTTTTGAGGAGCAAGTTTTGGAAGTCATGAGGATGAGGCAGCCCAATTGGTTGAAATAAGGGCTGCTGTCATGGCATTTCCAAAGTTTTCCCAGGAACCTTTCAATTTAGTCATGGATTCCGTTTCTGTGGCCAACATAGCACAGCGGTTGGGTCATTTAATTTTGAAGGGAGTCAGCAATGTTGCTTTGTTTCATTTGATGAAGAACCTTTGTTGAGCCACTGAGGCCTGGTTCTTCAAAAACAAAAATGGAGAATGCAGGGTGAAACTCTGCACATTCAATTGGCATTCAAAGGTTTGCATGCCATCAGGCACCTTACTGGTGCTGCAGAATTTTATTAATCCCATCAGGTTGAAAGCAGGAAACCGTGACAGAAGTGAAGGTCAACAGAAATTGAATGATGTTCATTTTCTTTTTTTGTTTTCTTTTAATTAATGGAAAAAGGGTGAGATGTCGCCCTGATGCAAAAGCCTTTTGGTTGTTTAGAGTCTTGAACTGGAGTTTCTCATGCAGCTTCACAAAAACAATGTCTATTTTTAGCATTTATCTATTGTTTACATTTTTGTCCTCTGGGAGGAGAAATGTGATGGACGGTGATGTTCACCTACCAGGTCGAAGAGGTGGCAACCTGTGTAGCCAATATCTTGACTTCTGTACAAATGTATATAAGTAATGGAGTCAGATAATTAGAACAGAATAAAGAAGCAGAAGCTTTCCTTTGACCTGCTGCATCTGCCTTGTTCCTTGGGTCACCTGCAGCTGACACAGAGGAGCCCCAGTCCTGTGCAGGATCTCAGCTCCCAGAGGGGAGCAATCAGAGCTGCTGTTGGCTGTACCAAAGGAGCCAAGCAAACCCAGAAACACCCAACTCAGTGACTGTGGGGAAATATTTACAGTAACAGAGACAAAGCAAAGGTGACCAAGTGCTCTTTGACAGCAGCTGTTAGGCTGAAAGTGAGCATTGGAAAACACAGATTCAGAAAAACAAACAGATGCAGGTAAACACTGGCAGTGATTGTAGCCTTCAATGACAATCACAGCTCAGCAACTGTGACTTGTTGGGGTTTCTATAAAACCTCTGAGATTATTTTCAATTGAGTGCTGATGGGACACTGGGGTTGCAGGAGACTGCAGGGGGTCCCTGTGGCTTTGAGCTTTCATGTTGCCTGAATTTTTAGGCTAAAGACAGAAACTGACCTGTTCAAATCCCGATGTATGATGGGCTGTGTGAGGTTGTGGAGGTACTTCATGCCTTTGGCCACATTTACAGCAATTATTAATTTAGACTGCAGATCAAGAATTCTGTATTTTGTAAAAAAGATTACTTGAAATTAATAGACAGCTGAAAATTTTTCAACTAAATTGGAAATTATTAGTTGAAAATTATTCTTACCTGTAAATCATAGAACGTTTAAAATTGTTTTACATACAAAACATTACATAATCTACATAAAGTAAATCTATATACTGTAAAATAATGCCAATAACATCTTTGTGGTAACTTATTAATTCACCTTGTACACCCAATAAACCCAACCAAAGCTCAGTATCTTCTAGTGTGCTCCTTTCTCTGCTGTCCTATGCTGAAATGAGTATTTACACCAGCACAGATTCCCTAAATCCTTCCAAATCCTGTGGGCAGTACCTCTTCTGCTGGTGGAGCAGGGAGAAGAGGGATCCCCTGGAGATGTATTGGGTGACAATGGCAAACTGGCTGGGGTCCTCCAGGCAGGCCCCCACCAGCTGGATGACACAGGGGTGGTTCAGGTGGCAGAGGATGGAAACCTCCCGGCAGAACATGTCCACATCCCACTTGGACCAGTAGGTGTTGGCTTGGTACCTTACAGGTCACAGCAGGGCAGGGAGAAGGCAAAGGCACCATGAAATATGGGCTCCTGAAATGCTTCAGGCCGGGTCACTGACCCAGCCTGACAAACTCACTGTTTGATGGCAACGATTTTCTTCCTGCATTGGCCCTTATAGACCTTCCCAAAAGACCCTGAAATGGTTCCAAACAAATAAGCTCAGATGTGTTCGTTATGAACATCAAACATCCAAAGTGAATGCACTTCAGTTCTGGTACCTGAGCCGATGATCTCGTGGAACTCAATCTCAGAGAGCTGGAGGTGGAAGTGTGAAGGCAGCCCAGCCCGGAGGAGCAGGACATTGGCCTTTTCTGCAGGAGAAACACCCATCCTGTCTGTAAAACCTGGGCAAGGGCAGCACCAGGCATGAAATCACCGAACTTCAGAACTCTCCCACAGGGAAAGCTGATTTTTCCTGTCAATTGACTGCTGGTCCTGCTCCCTGCCACAGCAAAGCCCAGTGACAGACACATCCTGGCAGTGCCAAGTCTGCCCTGGACACTCCTGGCTTTGTCACCTCAGCCACCAGCACCGTCCCACATTCCCAAACCCTGCCTGTGCCATGGGATGGCAACACAGAATTCCTCACATGGAGAATTTAATTCCTCCATTCTGTGCAGCCAGTGCTCATTGCTGCTGCTGGGGAGGCTATTCCAGAGCCTCTTGGGGACATATCTGAACTTTGCGACTGAATTTAGCTGTCAAATGTCTCCATCTTGTTGATCTTTTTAGTTTATTACCATAAAGTTTATCAGAATATTTCTAAACAGAGCATTTTGATGCTGCTATGTAAAGGGTGTAAGGATTTGATTATATCCAGAGTGAGCATTTAAAGTGAAAAATTGAAAGTACCACCAAAAAAAAAAAAAAAAAAAAGGAAATATCTTAAAATACCTTAAAATATTTATCTGAATGTTTTAGCTGTATTTGCTTTAGAGTAACACAAATTATTTTTGGACAGAATTTTTCTTATAAGGATAATTCAGGCATTTCACAGTGTGATTTAAATGATATTTATTTGCATTCATGGAGAAGTGGGTATTTCATTAGTGCTATTTCCCATCGCAGCCTTTTCTCACAGAAATGAAAAGAAACATATATTTTTTAAAGTGAATGAAAACAAGGCAAATACTGGAATTTTCATTATACCAAGTAACAAAACCGAGTATATTGTTTGTTAAAATTAGCCCAGGGAAATGGAACAATGTACCATAAAAAGTCCAGGAATAATGAATCCTGTGTAGGGTGTTCAGGCTGACAAACACACTGGATAAAAGGACCAGGAAAGTTCACATTTCCCCTTGCCATTGCAAATACCTTTTGTCATGCTTTTAATCTTCCCTAGAGGGGAACTGACACATAGGAACAGACTGGAATAAAGAACAGAGTGAAATGATGGAGCTCAACCACAACATAAGTGATGGTGCTGATAAATTAATGAGTGAGTGATGCCAGAAAGAATTAATAATGAAGGGTGGGAGTTCAGATAAACACACCAACACATCTGATGGGAGCTGCCTTGGGCTACAGCTCATTCCCCTCTCTGTACCAGGCACAGCAGACTGGGGCTGCAGCCTCAAAAGGAATCTCTGTGTGGCCACAAAATGGTGAGTCCCATGACAATGATTTTATTGGTGCCAGACAGGAGTGACCCAAAGCTCTCTGACATGGGTGGAGCACTCCCAGAGATTCCAGCAGTCTTTGGATCAGGCCCTTTGGATAAAATGATGGCTCAGCCCATACCTCCTCCAGGCTGGGAGTATTCATTGCAGGGGGATTCGTCCTGAGGTTTCTTGTTAATGCTTCGGGAGGGTCACAATTGCATCGTGACCTAGGGAAGAAAGAGAAAATACCAGGATTTGCAAGTAAATCAAAAGGCTTTTTTTTTTAAAAAAATGTATTTATACAAAATCAGGGGATTTAAAATAAACTTAAAATGTGCCTATAAAATATGCAAAGACATGGTGATGCTAATCTAAACCTACTGAGATACTTAATTGTAGAAATGTGGGAAATTTCAGACAGTTAAAACAAGCATGTCGTTTTCATGAGCCCACCTACTCCTAAAATGCAAGATGTGGCAAAGGAAAACCCTGCTGCAGAAATCTTGCGATGGGAGGTGACAATAGTCCTCAGTGGGCCTGGCAAGGAAAACCCATGCCTGTAAACATTCTTTTTGTAGCCCTAACCCAGAGAAGTTTGTACACCTATTGCTGCAGATGGAATCTACACTTGCCCTTGCCCCTTGCCAGGCACCAGCTGGCAATGGGGTCACCTGCTCAGGTGTTTGATGCACAAAACTCTGTCTGGTAGCATTGAAAATTCTTTCCTGAACCTTTCCAAGGTGTTTTCCTTCAGTAATTTCATATATATTATTCTGCCAATAGTCAGGTTTTGAAAAGCCCTGCAAACTCATAGTTTTAATGTATTACAGTCACTCTCACAATCAAAGGCACTGCAGGGGAATGTCCCAGAAGCCACAGACTCAGGAACAAGAGGGGAGCTGCTGCCTGGCTGTACATGCAGGACAGTAGAACAGGAACCATGGGAGATGCCTCACTTAGGTCCATATTTGCCAGAATTCAGGATTACTGACTGATTTATGGTTCCTCACAATGCTCAGCAATAAAATGAGAACTCATGTTCATGCCAGAGGAGAACAGCTCTCGCTGCACAGGCTGCGTGTCTCCTGTTACAGCAGCACAGAAACACTCCTCTTCTGAGTTTGTGCTGGATTAAACTGATGTTTCACAGAGATCTGAGGTGACAAACTGGAGGGCAGGGGTTTGTAACCCTTTGTGCCATTCCCTGGGGTGGGATGGTGGGAGCTCTGCCTGCAGGCACTGGCAGGTTGTTTTGCAGCCTTATGTCTTTCCCCTGCTGCCCTCTCCTTCCTGCAGGGCTCCAGTGGCTTTTGTAGCAGAAACTAGAAAATCGAAATGCCTTTCTCATAAGCCCACATCAAGCAGGTCTGCTCATCCTTTTCCCCACTGGACCTGCTGGGATCACAAGCTACAAGATTCATATCAGCTCTGTTGTCCAGCAGGAACTGCACAAGGTGAATGTGGCCATGGTAGCAAGCACAGTGCAGCCCTGGAACATCAGAGAACTGTGGGGAGCATGGCTGTCAGAACATGCCATCAGGACTGCAGCAACACTGTAAAGTGCAGATTGAGCTCCTCAATAAAGAAATATGCTGTCAAAAAGATACCTGAGGCAAGAAGTGAAAATTAAACATTAATCAGGCTGCAAGAACCAACCTATTGCATCTGCACAATGTGCCCCCATTTACTCTGCCTGAAAAGCACATTTAACAACTCTGTGTGTGAGAAAAAGCAAGTGGAAACAAAGGCAGCTGTGTGTAGTGGGGACAGAAAGCTGTGCAACCCTTCAGACATTCCACAAGCCAATCTCTCTGCAGAATAATTTCTAACACTGCTTAGAAGCTTCAGTGTGGGAGGAACAGTTTACACCAGGTTTTGTTACTCATATACACCCTAATGAGCCTGAGGCATCCTCAATGAAGTCTTATCACTTCTATGCCTACTGTAAAAATATTTCAGGCAAGCTGTGCTCTGTCTGAAAGGTGCTGGAATTACCCTGGAAATCCTGATGGTGTTTGGCTTCCCAGTATTTTGGTGCTGGTATGTACCTCATACCCATGAGCATGAGGATGTTACCTGTGTGCCCATCTCTCCCCTGATGATTGATGCTTACAACGTTCTGGTCAAGAAGAAACCTGACAAGGTCTATGTTCTTTCCATAGGTGCATGCACTGCAGATGTAAAGGGAGTGCTGAGTGCTACAGTCCATAAAAGAAGTACTTTGGGTAGCCAAAAATTTACAGAGAATTACACAGAGACAAAAATACAGTAAGAAACGATCATTAGAAATGTGCAAATCCATGTTTAATCCACCAGAGCATATTCATTTTTATCGTTTCAGTAACATTCTAATTGTTGCTGAATCACCTCATTTTGCACCGTTGTGCAAACACCCTGTGTTGCAAACTGCCTCTTAAACTGCCCTTTACAAAATTCCAGCAAGCCAGCCAAACCACGTTCTGCCACCTGGTTTCTCATCCAGAATACCTGGCTCCAGCAGACACATCCAGGTGGAACGAGCTCTGACCTGAGCTCCCAAACTGGACAAGGAGAGGAACCAGGTGCTGGTGAACCTGATTTTCACTGCCTGGTTCTGCTCTTGCTTCATGCCGTGTCCTGTATCCCGTGACACAAACCCACCCTCCCTGTGCAGCTCCCTCTGCCCCTCACCTGGCTGCTGGTGAGACTTTTGTAATTTTGAGTGTTGTGCTGCACACACGTGTCAATGGAGCCCTACTGAAAATGGCATTTGAACATCTCACCTGTGGAAAGCTGTTTCACTGAAGATATTTTCTTTAGTGAGACTTTCTGTTCCTGAGAGCTGGATTATTTCCTTGACAACTTCAAACTTCCCGTTGTAACAGGCACTGAGGAGGGAGCCAGGACAGAGGCGTCAGCAAAACTAAACCTCAGAACCTTCCCAGAGCCCCAAACCTGCCCAGCAGCTGTTCCAGGGCACTCACAGGTGCAGGGGGGTGTCTCCATAGATATTCACCACGTGGGGCTGCACCTTGAAACTGCTCTGCAGCAAGAACCTCACAATCTCGTGGTGCCCAAACCGAGAGCAGAAGTGCAGAGGGACATGATCCTCGTTCTGAGCATTCACCACCAGTTACCCAGAAAGAGACCACAGAAAGGATTAACACAGTGTCTCTGGGATTGTTTCAGATATTTTATGTGCTGTGTCTATGCATTTTGAAACCTCCTGCAGAAATAGTTGTGGGTGTATTTGTTTACAATTGAAATTTCTGTGATCTTTTGTACATCAAACCCACATTGCTCTGTGCCATCTGCAGTGCACTGTCAAGGTGATTTTCTGAACTTGGGGCATGACTGCTTTCTTCCAGCTGCAAACTCACTGAGTCTTTTGACTAAGCTTTCCATGAAGGCATCGTGAGTTATAAATGACCTTTTGAAAGAGCAATTTTGAAGCAAAAGCAAGATAATAACAACTTCAACAGAACAGGGAACGTCCAGGCAGCCCAGAACTGCTGGCATGTACCAGCTATAGCCAAATATTGCAAGGGCAGTTGCACAGAGTGTCCCTGGGGGATCTGCAGATGGGAATTTTGGAGCCTGGCAGCTGTTGTGGGGCACATCCATGCCAGGGAAGCTGCTGCCCTCTCACAGGGCTTTGGGCCGACTAACTCACATCATCTCAAAAGAAACAGTTCAAGTCTGTGACCCCAATTACTGCTCTGCACTGAGCAGTGCCAGTTACTCAGTTCCTTTCCCCAGTTCCTTTCATTCCCGGCTACTAAAGACTTTTCCTCTGCTGCTGCATTTACAGCAAGTCTCAAAGTGTGCTACTTTCAGAGCAAAAGGCTTCTCCCTTCCAGGCTCCCTTTTCTTTTTTTCTGTGCTGAAGATTCTGAGTTTAAAGAAAAGGACCTGAAATGGTGTCCCAGATTCTTTCCTTTTGGAATAAACTCTCTAACAGAGAGCAGACCTCCTACTGCCTCGTCATGATGAGAGAACGTCTCTTTTTTCCCTCCTTTGTTATGGTTATATCAGCTCAATGCACACACATTGAGGCTGAAACACCCTGAGCTCGCTGCTGGAAACAGCAGGCACAGACCTGACCATGCTGGTTCCCTCCACGCCTGTTTTCCTGCATGAGGAGGATTTGTGATTGCAGGCAGGACCCAGAGAGAACATGGTAAATTGATGTATTAAAGAGCAGTAGTTTCCAAGCAATGGGCTGTTACTTCCCAAAAAACATTTTTTGTCTCTTACTCTAAGGATAAGAAATTAGTTTTTAAATAATTTGAAATTTGCTCAGTATTTCACAGAATAGTAGAACGGCCTGGGTTGGAAGGGATCCTGATATTTAAGGTCCCTCCCTGTGGACAGGGACACCTCCCACTGTCCCAGGCTGCTCCAAGCCCTGTCCAGCCTGGCCTTGGACACTGCCAGGGATCCAGGGGCAGCCACAGCTGCTCTGGGCACCCCGTACCAGGGGCTGCCCACCCTCCCAGGGGAGAATTTTTCCTGGTGTTTAATCTAACCCTACGCTCTGTCAGTGTGAGGCCATTCCCCTTGTCCTGGCACTCCAGGCCCTGGCAAATGCTCTCTGTCCACCTTTCTTTAAGGCTCTGTTATAGATATATTATAAAGTTGGCTTTTCGCAAGGTGTGTGTGTTATATAAATAATAACATTGCATTAAGAATATAAGGTTTTTATTTCCACTATTAGTAAAGAAAACTAGGCATAGTGGTAGTAGTTGATAGAGTGTGCTTAAACTGTCTGTTTGGTCGGGATAACATCCAGTGAACACGTAGAGAAGACCCTGCTATTGATACACCAACTATCAGCATCTACCACCTGAAGAAAGTGTGGACCAAGACCCAACCTGGAAGTGATAATGAAGACACAGCCAAGAAACACACATGCTCTAAAAAGGTTGATCTGAGGAGGGACCATGCAAAACAGTTCCAGGAGTATGGAAAACAGTTTTTAGAAAAAAAATGAATATTCAACAGACTGATGCAATAGAAAGGTTTCAAGGTTTAAAGGTTTTAAGAAAGGTTTTTCTTAAAGAATGTCTCTAATGCAGCAAGATGTGGACTTGGCTGAATGCCAAGTCACCTGGCCGTGCTTTGTTTTTTTTCTATCTCCTAATTGTCTTACTTTCTATTAAACTTATCTCTTAAAATCTACATAGAAAGTAAACCTTGTTTTTCACAGGCTCTCTTCAAGGACAGGTAAGAACCTCTGCACTGATGATCACAACCTGCCTGAGGTGTGACCTCTGAGTTGTGACATTTGTGTGCCTCTGTGGGATGGGGACACCTGTGACACAGGTGTCACAGCAGTGGGGGTCAGGCTGGAGTGTGGCACACTCTGCGCCTTCAGCGTTACTGAAACAGCAAAAGCAGAGGGAGCAGAGCAAGAGGAAGAGCCCAGCAGAACCAGCAGCTGCACATTGACATCAGTCACAGCAGAAAACACTTTAAATATTATATTCATGCTGTTATAAACGATCAACTAGCCAATCAGATAAAAGAATAAGTTTTTTATTTTTTTCCATTTTAAAATCTATCTGGGACAGCCATGGAAAACAACATTCGAATGTTGGGTGAAACAGACGACTGACAGCAGGGCTGCTATCTCGCACTGTTCCACAATTTTCTGGTGGTTGAGTCTGGGTTCTTATACTGTATTTTGTGCCTCCCGGCAACAGAGGTATTGTGTTCTTCAAATTCAAACCCAGTCTTTCACTTGCTGTTGAATCCTGAACAGGTTTCCCGGTACTGGGCCACGTCTGAAAGGCCTTTCCGGGAATCCTCTTTTGGGATGATGATGTCGTCAAATTCAGGGTCCACCCTCGAAATGGGTATCGATGGGTTGATGGTGGGTTGATGGTCCAGGTACCCAAGATCTGATTAGCTCAAGGAGCTACATCCTGGCAAGCCACCCTCCTTTTTGGTGTAAATCAAGATGTTAATTCGTACACAAAGCATGTCCCGGTATTTGGAAAACGCCTGTCCCATTCCGGGAATCAAGGTTAGTCTTACATTCACAGGGTTACAAAAATATACATTCTATCATCTACTATATTTACTATAACTTCTACATTTAATT
>JANPWX010016308.1:0-21986 GCA_024734555.1 Trochalopteron elliotii
GCAGGAACCTGGAAGAGGCGACCGGAAGTGCCAGCAAAATGTTGTGGGTTGAACTGTTTGTCTTTAATGTTATCCTGGTAAAAGGCACGATTGCCGTGCTTGACATTGACCAAAGAGAGAACATGCGGGTCACATGGGCCAATCGAACTGGACAAGATTAATTTTGTTTGTCTTTAGCGACACCGTCCAGTCCTTTTTGCACCTGTTTAATTGGCATTCCATTGTCTTCCATGATAGAGTTCAAAAATTGGACTCAAACTAAAATATATTCAAATCTAGTAGAAGCCTGGAATGCATGGTGTCACCAGCCTGTTGGATCCATTCACATGCATTCTGAAACTTGGTGTGAAACTCTTAAAATTCCAAAAAATTATTTAGGAGCCCAAGCTGTTGCCATCGCTCAGAATTTTAAAGTCAAGGGTACTGAGCCGCAGGAGTTTGATCTCCTTGGTTCTGTACCAGGTAATTATTGTTTAACATTTGGCCATGTGAGACAATCCAAAGTTGGCAACACTTGGTTGTTTCCCAAATCCCCATTGTATTATAGTAATGCAGAGTACTGCAACAATTGGACACAGCTTGTAGCGCCAGCACAAGATGCTGCAAGACAACTACCACGAAGTGTTTTCCTCATCTGTGGGGACCGAGCCTGGTCAGCAGTGCCTCAAAGAGCAGCAGGAGGTCCATGCTACTTTGGAAAATTAACTTTGTTTGCTCCCTCCATTCATCAAATCACAAAATTCTCACAAACACCTCGACGATCTAAACGCAGTGCTCTTCATTTGAATTCCCATTGTAAAGATTTAGTTGATTTGTGGCAAAGTCCAACTGCAATTGTAGCCTCAATCTTTGCCCCAGGAGTCGCATCAGCACAAGCTCTTACCCAATTACGAACCTTAGCTTGTTGGACATCAAAACAACTTAACATAACATCTAACATGCTGAGTGAACTTGCCGCAGATGTAGGTACTGTCCGCCATGCAGTCCTTCAAAACAGAGCTGCCATTGACTTCCTCCTCCTTGCCCAAGGGCATGGATGTGAAGAATTCGAGGGCATGTCCTGCATGAACTTATCTGATCACTCACGGTCAATCTATAAGCAACTTGCACAACTGAGAACTAATATGGGAAAGATTGTGACTGTTGATACTCCATTTGACAAGTGGATCAGTTCACTTGGGTTTGCTGGTTGGATCAAAGATCTGATCCGTTTCGGAATCATTTTCTTGTTATGATTATAGTTATATTAATAGTCATACCTTGTGTGTTTAGATGTGTGCGAAAAACAGTTAATCCGGCCTTTGAGTCAGCCTGGGTAGTTCAGAAAGAAAAAGGGAATTGTTGCAGAATTCCTCAGGGAAGGTGGACATGATGTCTACCTAGGCCTTGAACTACCCGAGCTGAGGCCTTCACAAAGGCCTAACTGAGGCCTTGAAGCCTGTGACGCAGTTAGAAATACTTAGCCGAGTGTTGCGCAGTTAGAAATTAGTAGTTAAGGTGTCAGGGAACGATAATAAGGTTGTGAAGGTCATTGAGTAGAATTGTTAGTAAGCACGGGATAGCCACCTTAAGAGTAAGTAAAATAAAGTCTGTTTTCATACTTCTCTCTGCTGTATGCCAATGAAAAGCCACTGTAAATGTAAACTATATAGAAATGTATATAAGCAGCCATCTTAGTCGAAATAAACCAGAACGTAGCACTTAACCACATTGGCTTGATCTGCGTTCTCTGTACGGTCCAACTTCTCTTTATCTCAGGCAACCCTGCATCAAGCAGCCCCTCATCCTGCTGGTTCTGCTGTTAAACCTGCGCTCTGGAATGTGGAGAGAGCCAGTCCTGGGTGTCCAAGTGATGAAGGGCAGATTAGAAAGGCCCTGCTGCATTAGGCTGGGGATATATTTAGCTCCTCAACGTGCTATGAATTAAGAGCAGTGGGAGGCTTGGCAGTTCCACTTCAGAGGCTGGGAGGGAACATTCCCGTTCAGCTGAGCTGACATTCCTTTCCCAGCACCTGTTGGATGGGTGTCCCGGCCTTCCTGGGGCTGCTCCCCTGCTTCAGCCCTCAGGCAGGATCCTTCCCCCTGCTGTCACTTGGCTGCTCAAAGCAGCTTCTGCACGAGTCAGACTCAAGCCATGAAGGTTTTGAGGTTGTTTTAGGGCAAAGAGCCCCCTTTTAGGGTTTGTTCTTGTTCTTTGTTGTGCTGTGCAGTTCCTTTCCTTCCACCAGTCCCTGTCCTTGGAGTGGCATCGCCCTTATCCAGGGGGATGAGTTCGCATATTGGGGCACGAAAATGTGCATTTTTAGGTCTTGCTGCCCCCATGCTCAGCTCCATTCCCATCCCATGGGGCTTTTCCCCTCAGAATGGCTCTGTTACCTGCTCCTGCCCATACCTGCCCCTGTTCCTGAGAGCATCCCACTCAGTTATCCCCATGCCTGGCTCATTTATAAATTGTATGGAAATACAAATGTCCCCCTGTCACCCCACAGGATGTGTCACCCTTCCGTACCTTCAGGCAGATGCTCACGAGTGCTCCCAGCAGCACCAGATTAGAGCAGATTTGTGCTTTTCCCTCACTGATATCCTGGGAGAAAACCTGTTTTCACCACATTTACAAGGGAGGTTTTCCAAGCAATTGTCTCCACAGGGACCCCAGAACTGGAGACCCTGGTGTGTTCCCCTGTGCCCCAGCAGAGCCCTTATCATTCCAGATAATCCCATACAACCTAGGCTGGGAGTTCCTGGCAGCTGGAGAGAACATCAGATTATTTGCAGGCCCTTGGCCATTCTGGGGACTGTAGGAATTCAATAACCACCCCTGCACTGGGACATGGGGCCCTCCCAGCCCTTGGCAGCCCATCTTTCCCCAGGGGTTACAGGAAACTTGGGAGACATTGACAAAACCCAAACTTGCACTCAGTAAAATGAAAAACCAACTGAAAAAATCCTCTGTCCAAAACCTGCCTCAAGTCAACCCAAACATTTGGTTCAATCATCAAGCAAACATTCTATGTGCCCTCCAAGCTTTTCCTTTTTAAGCTTCTTAAGTGGGCTTGAGTTAAACACAAGCAAATTTCTCCTGAAAACATCATTTCAGCCCAAATCACAGAACTTCAAGAAGCTTTCCTTCAAAGCCAGCAGAACAAACCTGTTCAACTTGGTAGATTTGATTGTTTTTTTTCCCTTTTTGTGGGGTACAAGATCATTCCTGTTGTGTCAGTGTCTCAGTTGACCTGTGGCTGCACTTTTGGGTGAACAACGTGTTTGGCAGAGGAGTTTTCCCCAGCTCTGCCTTCTGTGGCCTTATTCGATGGCTAGTGGCAAGGGCTGTGCCTGCTGTCACCGCTGCCACTGCTGCTGTCCCCCAGCTCCTCTCAGCCACCGCTCAGGCGCGAGTGTGGCCACTCCAAGACATGGCAAAGCCAGAATTTCTAGTTTCCATAAAGGAATATGGAGAATAATATCCAGTGAGATTTGAAACCGAGGTGGGAAAGTTGCCAGCGTTTTCAAAGAGCCTCCTGTATCTCATGTTGCTGAAAACTGGAAAGTCCTGTGGGATCAGGAAGGGGAGGCAGGAGGGGTGGGGGGTCCCCGTGGTGGGCACAGGGATGGAGGCAGAGCAGGGGGAAACCTTCTGAAGGGACCCTTTCATATTAGAATAAATCATAATTAATGCTATCAGGTGGTAGGAAGGCAGTGTCAGGTAACCCGAGCAGGGCCTGATCTCCTCCTGCATCCCAGGGCTGCGGCTCTGGGCCAGGGGAAAAGCAGGAGACTCAAAAAGTGTTGGGAGTGGGGTGTGGGGGGTTGGGGCACTGCTGCATGAGGAGCCCAGCTCTGCTCCTGCCTGGCAGGATATCCTGGAGAGGTGAGGTAAAGCAAGCCATGGATGGATGGATGGGTGAATGGATGGATCCACACAGATCCATCTTCATCCTGACTGGAGGAGGGAGGATGGAGGAAGTGGAGAAGGGGTGATCACCACGAGGTCCCACAAGGTGGGTTTTGGCTGTCCCATCAGCATCTGTGGAAGCTCCCAGGCCTTCTGTGGTGCCACCAGTGTCATGGTGGCCCTGAGGGGCTGGGCTGGTCACTGGGACTGGTCACTGGTGTCTCTGGGACCTGAGCTCCAGATGTGCTTTGAGCCATTTGTTCATTAGGGACTGATCAAACCTTTCCCTGCCTGGGTCCCACAAACCAGTTGTCCTTTATTTACACCTTTTTTAGGCCAAGCTCTCACTCTTTCTTCTCCTCCACAGCTGGGTCACCACACACATGATGCCACCTTAATTAGTGACATATTCCCTGACATGGGGTTGTGGCCCAGTCTGAGCCTGAGTCACCTGGGTTAGCACATCCCTAGCCTTGGGGACAGCCTGAACAGGAGGGTTTGGGGCAAAACACTGGTTTGGGGAAAACTCTTTTGCCATGTAGAAAAAACATATTTAAAAATAAAGTACTTAAAACTGGTGGATCAAACCCTCCTCATAGAAATGCCTGTACGGGTGAGACATTAATTTTTAAGAATTAAGGACTTTAGTTAAACTAGATATTGCTGAGGTAAGATAGATAAACTTCCCTCTATTAACAGAAGCTGGATTTAAGGAACTGATAAATCATGAGGCCTGTCTATGTATTCTGACTAATCAGTAGACTCCAAAAATACAATACAATCATAAATCAAACAGTCCTGGAAAAACAGGATTCAGTTGTCACACAACACTAAAAGGTTAAAAAGTCAAAGCGAGGAAGACCCATCTTACTTCATCATTTTGAGACCCCGCCCCATAAAAAGGACCACCGACCCATTTCAAAGAACAAACTATGCATGCTTAATAGCTTTTTGGCTAATTACCATACGAAGCGGGGAATGGGATGTACCAGAGTTATGAATATGCATTTGTGTTTTGGGTATTCAATACTCCTGTACATAAAAAGACCCTGTGATCATCTGTAAATTGCACGTGTGTATTTGGGAGCTATCCCACACGCTGCCTGGCGTCGTAATAAACATACACTTTTTAACTTTAAACTGTTAGCGAGTCTTTGTCTGTCATAGTTGGATATCGGTATTAAATCAATATCCATATTTTTAATAAATCATGGGGAAAAAGCCTCTGTGATCCCAATTACCTGGGCAGAAACAGAGGGTGGGATTGTTGGAGTGTCCTGTGCAGGGCCAGGAGTTGGACTCAGAGATCCTCGTGGGTCCCTTCTCAGTCAGGATAATCTGGGATTTCATCCCCCATGTCCTGGCTCCTCAGCCTTGCCCCCCTGTGGGGTTGTGCAGGTGACAGATGGGTCCAGGAATGGATCCAGGGAGGTGATGGATTGTCCCCCCCACCCGGCCCCGCACTTTCATCCCCCCCTCATCCCTCCCCAGCACAGAGAGTTGTCAAAAGCAACACCACTTCAAGAGCAACTCTAAATAAATACAGGAATAATGGGTGATGAATGGTCCCTGCTCTGAAATCCATTTTGGGAGATGTGTGTTCGGAGCACAGCGGTAGCCGCAGGGAGCTCCTGCAGCTCGGCAGTGCCACCGTGGGAACGTGTCACTGTGTCACCGCTCCCGGGGCTGCCTGCCTGTGTCACAACACCCGGGGCAGGGCCCAGGGCAGCTGGCAGGGGTTCGCAGACATTCTCCTGTGCATCCACTTGCTCTCACTCCTGTTCCCTCCGTGATAGCCATGGGAAATGAGCTGGCCGTGGAGACACGGTGAAAGCGCCCCACGTCAGTTCCGAATCCCCGGATCCCTCTGCCGTGTGCCTCTCCTTTCCGAGTGCAGGGTCCCCCGAGGCCAGTGCTGACTTTGTTTTCCTGTCTCTCGCGGCACAAGCAGCCCGGGAACGCGGGATGAATAGGAATGGGAATAACAAATGGGATGTAGATAAGGCAGCGTCTGCGAGAGTCACCGCGAGGCACCCGAGAGGGAAGGCGGAGGGGGAGTATCGTTAGGATTCAGGACGGCTCATGTAACGACAGGTAGAACTCCGATTTCTTCAGAGGGCATTATAGCAAAGTTTATTGAAAGACAGATTCTTTTTATACAGTGTTTTGGTACAATGAATAGGATTGGTCCTTTAGGGCACCACCTTTTTGTAAACATCTCTACCAGTAAACAAGTTGAAAAAACACCAGGTGTCAGGAGGACAGTATCTACAAGGTTGTTTTGGGTTCCTCCTTATGATTTCCCAGGCCAGACTGGGAGAGTTCTGTACTTGGCTTTCCCACAGGCTTCAAGGCACTGCCTGGAGCCTAAGAATCCATGTTCTGACCACTGTCAGTTCCCACAGGGGAGGATGCCAGAGTTAGCAGGGTCCAAATGGGATTAGTGACAAATTTCAGGGGGGCGGGCTGGAAGGTGCAGTGGAGGTGGAGCACGGAGCCCTCCCTGCCTGACTCTCCCTGGAGCCAGAGCTGCCCCTGCTTGTCCAGGACTTGGGAACACACCCCAAACACCAAGGGATGGAGGAGACATGGGCACAAGGGAGACAGGACAGGCAGGGGGAGAGCAGAGCCCAAGGAATTGCATGGAGAGGGCTGGAGAGAAAGAGGAGAAAGAGAAAGAAGAGTAAGCCCATCTGGGTGGGGTGGCAGATGTTCTCACCTGTGCATGGCCAACAGGTTAGCACAGCTGCTGGAAAATTGGGAAACCCCCACTGCAGGCAGCTGAGCAATTCACCCCAAGGCTTTTTTGTTCATGGCTGTCACCTGGGAGCTGGGTCATGGAACCAGGAAGGGAAAATCAGCTTTATAGTGGGGGACATCCCATGGGGACAGTCTGTGGACTGGAACCTGCTTGTGTTGGGGCGGAAGAGGCAGAAAAGCAGGGGAGAGGTGTCAAACCATTGACCTTCAGCTGGTTTAAAGGTGTCAGCTGGCAGAAGGGAGCAGAATGATTTAGAAAGGTAGAGGAATATGGAGTTAGGAAGGTGGGATTGAGGAAAGTAAAACAGATGATAAATTTCAGGGAAATAATCCAAATAATCCAACAGAGAGAGGCAGAGGAGTGAGAAACTCCTCTCTGGGAAGAGATGGGACCATCTTGCCATCTTGCTGTGGCCCTGGGAGATCAGCTGAACTTACAAAGTGTGCAGCCCTGCAGCTCCTTGGAGGTGACATGGGGAGCAGGGATTGTGGCAGAGCCACTTGGGAAACACCAAATTCCTCTTATCAGGGACAGAGGACCTAGTTCTGGTTATGCTTCTGCATGCTGGGACCCAGCCCAATCCTGAGAGGAGCATTTCTGGCTTCTCCTCCCCCTCAGTAACAAATCCTGGAGCAGTCTCCTTGCACCATCCAGGGTTGGACACTGACAACGCACCCTGGAGCCAGCATTGGCTGCACTGGAGCACAGGACACCAGCCTGGTTTGGGTTAATTCCAGGCTTTTTTAGCTTTACGGGAGCATCTCAACAAACATTGGGGCTGGCCTGCTTCCCAACAGCTGCACACAGAGAACTGGGATGCACAGAGAAGCTTTATGGCCTCTGCAGCTCCAGGTAAGAGTTGATGGGATTGAGATGAGCTGAGGAAAGATCAGAGACCATGAGCCTGATGCTTCCCACTTCTGCTCCAGGGGAAATGGGGCCAACCCAGCCACACACACCAGGCTCCCTGTACTGCCAAGCTGGGCCGAGTAAGGTCAGTTAGGCAGAAACGAGACAGAAAAGGCTGATTAGGTCACTTATTTTATCCTCTTACCAATTAGACAGGAAATTAACTGCTTTATTTATTTATTTAGGAATATACCTCAGCAGGAAAACCCCAGCGGCAAAAGCTGCCATTGTGCAAAGGGAAGGGTGGAAGCCCAGCTCCTCATTAATAAATACACACTTGTAAAAATCATCTTCTGAAGGAAAATCTGGTGAGGAAACCTCTCCTGACAAGCCTCTGAGGCTATGTGGGTACAGGGCCAGGGGAGGGAAGTGGGATTTGCTGTGTCCTGGGTATGGATGCTTTTCTGGAACATCCCTATTGCCTTACCTCCTTTACTAGAGACATTTTACAATTCCAGAGGGGCCCAAGAGACCCTCAAACCCTGCTCCCCGGGCTTGGGGCTGTGGCTTCTGGGGCAGCACCAGCCCCCTGTCACCCCTTGCTCACCCAACTCAGCCCAGCTCAGCCCCTTTCTGGGAAAAGCTTTGGCTGGTGAGGAATTTGCAATGCAGCTCCTCCAGCAAGATGGGAGGGTTATCCCATTGGACAGCTGAGAAGATTTATGAGGTCCATAAATGGAGCTCTCTGGAGAGACCCCAGGAATGGTTTGAGCTCTGCCCCTGGTTCTTCATCCACAGAAATGCAGGATTGCAGGGCCATGGTCACAAAGAGGGAGAGCAGTGCCAGAGGCTCCCTTCCTGCCTTGGTGTCATCAGCACTTTGCTCTCTCTTCAAAATGATGATGAAAACCAATTTCCAAACCTCAGGGTTTGTTTGTTTTTTGTTTTTTTTTTTTCCCTAAATCGAATTCTTGCTTCCCAGCCATCCTCGGCTCACTTGTGAAGCAGAAGGATAGGCAGGAGGCTCTTCTGGGTGGAGGTAGGCTGGAATGGGCTCAGACTCTGCCTTGGAAACCAGAGGAGAGAAACCCCGTGGCTGGGGCTGCAGCACCCAGGGGTAGGAGGGGAGGGAGGGCAGCTCCCAAAGGCAAACAGGGCTATGGCCAATGTGTCTGAACCAGGGGGACAAGATGGAATTGGTGACGCATGTCCCCACCTGCACACTGGCCCAGGGAAGCTGTGTGTGGGGAATGGGGGATGCTGTGTGTGGGAATGCTGTGCATGGATGCTGTGTGTGGAATTCTGTGTGCAGGGAATGCTGTGTGTGGATGCTGTGTGTGGATGCTGGGTTTGGATGCTGTGTTGGAGCTGCCCTGTTGGAGCACACCTGTGCCCCACACACCTGTGCCCTGCTGGACCAGGGCTCCTGCTCTGCCTGGCATGGGCAGGGTTGGATGTGCTAAAACATTCCCATGTGTCAGGGCCTCAGCCAGGCAGGGCACAGCAGGTGGCCATGTCTCCTCATGCTGGGGCTGTTTCCTCTCCTTCCTCCTCCTTCCTCCTCTCCCCAGCCCCGGGAGGACATGGCACAGCTGGGCTCTGTCCCCCTGGGTGGTGGGAGAGGCAGCTGAGCACCGCTCCCGAGAACATCACTCCAAAGGATCCCGGCTCAGGGATGCAGCTGCTGTGCTGTTATCACACAAGAGCAGAGATGAGATAACCCAGTTATCGAGGAGAGAGAGAGGCTCCTTCTCCCCACTGTCCCCTCCACACCCCCACCTTTCTCCGTGATCATTCTTGTTATTCATTTCCCCTCTCTTCTCCTTGCTAGGCAGATGCTTTCACAGGGCAAATCCAAATGAAAGCCTTGCAAAGAGGATGCTCATAAAATATTTATGGCGAGTTGTGGTGAACAGGAGTAGGATAATGAGAGTCTGTGAGAAATGGGATATGTCCAAACTCGCACAGTGAAGGCCTCATATGAGGCAGAGGCACACAGTGGAGGCCATTAGTGAGTCCTGCAGGGTCTTCACTCATTTCCTTCTCAGTTGCCACACACGGCTCTGCTTTGGCTTTCCCTCGCTGGTACTGGGGCTTTTCCTCCATGGCAGCTGCTGCCTGCACTGCATGGGGAACTGGGATGGCTGGAGTGCACTGGGCTCTATGCAATGGTCTGTACAGTCCCACGGCTGTGCTCTCTGGCAGCAAGACGGACACTGTGCCACCTCTGGAATGCAGCCTGGTCACCAGTCCTCCTCTCCCAGCCACTTTTCCTGGGCTCCAGCCCTGTGACTGTCCTGCACCCCCTGACATGGCCACACAGGGCAGCCAGGGAGGGCAGCAAGGTCTGGCAGTTCCCTTCATTTGGGTTGCTTTAGGAAGTGGAAGGGATCAGGTCTGAGCACCTCCTTCCCCCCAACCTTCCCTCTGTATGAAACAAAGTGCCGGTTTCTGAGCTCAGTTGGATACTGTTTGTCTTGCCTGTAGTCAGGCTTTTCTCTGTTGAGCGCCGCCGTTTAGCCCAGACTGATTGTTATTGTAATTGGAAATACCTTCCCTAAATGTTTTGTCTGTCAAATGTTAATTACCTGAAACCCCTTTCTTTGTAACTGTCCTCGAACTGCCCTTGCTGTCTGTCTCTCCCTGCCGCTTCCCCGCATGGCAACAGATGACACCACCCAACATGCAAATGAAAAATCCTCAAGTGTTCATGGGACACGATTCGGACATAAAACCCCTAAAAAACAATGAGCCAACACAAAACCAAAAACTAAAAATAACCACTTTAAGTCAGCAGAACCATGGAGAACCTCACACCAATCAGAGCTGGGTTCCATCTTGTCACCATAACTTCAAAAGTACCCCATACACAGGACTCCCCTAGACTTTCCAACAAGCCAGCAGTCTTCCAGGGACTCCTGCGAGAAGGAAGCCCCAGCTCTGCTGTGTGGAAGAGCTGAACGTCTCCTCCCCTGCGTCGTCCATCAGGAGCAGTGGCGGTGTGCGCAGCCCCTCGAGCCCCCAACCTAGAGCTGATCTTAATAAAGGCATTAAAAAGGAGCGAGTCTCCTTGCCCATTCATTTCACATCCCATCCCCTGCAGTCTGTGGTGCTCTGCTCCCATAAACCCTCACACACTCAGCCCTAAGGTCCACGATCCCCAGCACTGCTGGTGCCAAGAAGGGGCTCTGAGGCTCTGGGTGAGCTCCGATAAAGTGCAAACCTATCCCATCCTGAGATCAGAACCCACAAACACAGCAACTCCCCTACGGCAGGGATGAGCTGCCTTAAACTGTGCCTTCCAGCAGCTTATCCAGCTCCTTCTCTAGTTATCCAGAGCAGGTGTCCCACAGCTCCTGCAGCTGGAATGCTGCTGACCATTGGAGAGTCTCACTGGGTCTGCCCCAGCTCCAGCCCAAGCTGTAATTCCTCTGCGGTTGGCCAAGAGGACCTCTGGGACACTGCTGCTCCTTTTACTCCCTTGACTCTGTGATAGATATGATAGATAAATTTGTGTATTAGAATATTAGAAATGTAATAGATGTAGTAAATAAAATAATGTATCAATATATTGTACTTTGTAAATCGTGGAACACTGTGAAGTAAGTCCCAGTTCCCGTAAAGGGAAGGTGTTCCCGAATACCGGGACTTACTTTGCAACAGTAAGACAGCAGGGTGAGATTTGAATTTACAACTGAAAAGACTGGCTGAGCAGGAGATGGCTCATTGATCGAATCAGACTCTGTGCACCTGGACAATCAAGCAACCGATGCCAATCTCGATGGAGAACCTGGAGATGAAGTAAAATCACCATCCGAAAAGCTATGTTCCAGGAACTTCTTTTCAAGACATACACCAGTGCCGGGAAATCTGTTCAAGGTCCATCAACGAGTGAAAGACGGCACATGAAAGTGGAAATTGAACAGATACACAATGGACTAGCCGCTAGGCACAAACAACAGTATAAAAAACAGACCCCAAAACTCAGAAAGCGTGGACAGGGCAGGATAACACCCTTGCTGCTGATCGCTTGTTCACCCAGCATTCAATTGATGTTGCTTGTGGCTGTCTCAGATAGATTTTTGGAAATGGAAAAATAAAAATCTTGTGCTTTTTATCCGATTGGCTGATATTCATTTATAACAACTCTCTTCCAGCAAGCCCCCAAAAAGCCCTTGAACTCGTGTTGGAGTGCTGATCCCGCTGGGACCCATGCCACTGGTAGATGTTTGCTGTGATACAGGACATGACAGCTTTTATGACTTGTCAGCTGGAACCCAATCTTTTCTGGTCTTTAGGTTAAAATGGAAAAGCAAAGCTTGCATGCATGGCTGTGCCAGCAGCACAGCCTGCGGAGACTCCCAGCAATCCCAGAACCTTCTGGAGCAGGAACCTGGGTGTCCGTCACTGTTATAAAAGATTCGTAGCAAATTTAATATAAAGCAATTTTATTTCATCATGAAAAGCGATCTTGGACAGCCACAATAAAAGAGACAACTCTGATCCCGGGTATCGAGGTTGGGTGAATGCAGGGACGGCCTCTAACGAACCAATCTCCTCCCATTCACAAACTCCGTGGTCTGGGGAACAGTTTTTATACAGTTTTTTTCCCTTACGGCAAGTTCTTTGTTAGCTTTTGTCCAACACGCATATTCATGTATTTTCTTTTTCTTGTTGCTGGTTTTCAAAACTTTTCCAGGCAGAGCTGAAGGTTTGAATTGGTTTCCGAGAACTTGACATTGGGATGCTGATACTGGGATGCTGATATGTGACATCGCCAGATCTCCTTATCTTAGATCCATATCAGGTGTTGATCACCGAAGGAGTAGCCGGCCCACCCTGGTAGATGGGGCATCTCCTGCCCAGCCATTCCTTTTCTGTTGTAAATCTGGAATTCGTCCTGCCGTTGTTCTATGTTCTTACAGTTGTAGCAGAATTTCTTAGGGAAGGTGGACATGATCTGTATTTGGACTGTGATTGAATCACCCAGACTGGGCCGCCTGGTTGAGGCCTGTAGGAGTTTGTGACGCAGGTAGAAATTCAGCTGCCAAGTCTATGGCGCAGTTAAAATTACAGTTTAAGGTGTTAGTCGGAGACAGAGGGTTTTCTAGTAGGTAATAAGTATAGCAATTAGTGTGGACACAATAGCTGCCTTAAGAGTTTGTTCAACAATAAGTGTTTGCATTTTTCCCTGTGCTGTATGCCAATAAGAAGACACCTGTAAATGTAAACTATGCAGAGATGTATATAACCTGCCATTTTAGACAGAATAAACGGAGAACGTAGCATTAACCATATTGGTCGTATCTGCGTTTTGCTCTCTCCTAGACTTCCCATTATTTCGGGGTTCCCTCGTCTTTATACAGTCGCAAATTAGTTTGTCTCTCCAGCAGCCTGAAAATTTCTAGGTTTTGGAAACCTTAGCTTGAAGCACGAATTTATTTTATAACATATACCACACTCACCATCACCCAGTCCAGCAGCCCCAGAACCTCCTGGAGCAGGAAGCCAGGCTGCCCTCACCATCCCACTCCAACAAGGCTGCTTTTCCCAGCCCCATGTCCTGGGACATGCCCTGTATCCCTACAGTGACACATCTGTGTGGTTGGGATGTTCCTGATCCCAACCCAGACTGCCTGGGGTAGGCATCTTTCCTTTCAGCCCCACAAAGGGACAAACAAGCAAGGTCACATACTTTCCTTATGATGACTGCAGGGAGATTCCCAGCTCTTCCAGGCTGGGAAACCACTGCAGCACTTCAGGCTGTTGCACATTACCAAACATTACCAAATCCTGGAGAATTACAAGAAACCCCAAGACTGCTTCACTCCCACTGCTGAAGGAATGAGAATTATTCCCCCTGGCAGCTTAGAGGTTTCCTCACCATCCCCAGAGCTGCCTGGTGGAATTGTGCTGTCTCCTGTGTGGGAGCAGGCAGGGATGGTTTGGAGAACCATGGAATAGTTTAGCTCGGAAAAGACCTTTAAGATCATCGAGTGCAGCTGTTAATTCAGCACTGCTGAGCCCAGGTTTAGGTTTAAATAAAATACTGCCAGATTTCAGGTCACCCTCGCCACCTGTCTTGGTGCTACCACAGCACCTGAGAAGGTCATGTGAGCTGGGTTTGCCAATAATCAAATAATTGATCACTGTCACACCACGGACCTCTGGGGCATGAGGCACAACGTGGTGGGAGGGAGGCAGAGAAGCTGCTGCTCGAGGTTACTGGGTGGTGTCACCCTGTAGACCAGCACAAGACACTCAGGAAGTGCTGCCTGGCTAATGGATCCCACCCTGCCCTCTCCCCCTTGTTGGGGGTTAGGTTTGTTCCTTTTTTTTACTCTAAAGAATTCTTTTCCCCATAAGTTACTAAGGAGACTAAGTGTTGGATACTTAAGAGTACTTGACCAAAACAAAGAGGTGGCCAAAGTTCAGAGGGGGAGGTAATGCGAGTTTTGGGGCAGATAAAGGACAGAGCTGGAGGCAGCTTCTCTCTGTTTTTTTTCGGAGTTCGGGGAGAGAGAACGGCTGGGTTGCTGCTTGCTGCGAGAAAAGTTCACTGTCGCTGGAGGGGTCCAGTCCCCTGCCCTGGAATTCTGAGCTTTCTCTGCCTGCCCTGCTGGAGCTGGGCCAGCCCTGCCCCTCTGTCTCGGCTTCTTCGGCACTACTTTTTTTGCTACAGTGTGACCCGGCACCCCCCTGCCCTGCCGGGACATCCTGCCGTTCCAGCCGCCAGCCCAGGACTTTCCACTGTTTCCAGCTTGGTACTCTGAGGATCCTTCAGGGGAACCGAGACTAAACTGCCCTGGGTTTTTGTGAAGCAAAGCCCTCAAGGTTCTTGGTACTGTTTTGTTATTAATGCTGTAGTTGTTGTTTTTGTTTGCTTTGTTATACATACTAGTAAAGAACTGCTATTCCTATCCCTAAATCTTTGTCTGAAAGCCTCTAACTGCAAATTTATAATTGGAAAAAAAGGGGGGATGGTTTACATTCTCCATTCCAAGGGAAACTCCAGCTTTCCCTGGCAGATACCTGTCTTCCCAACCCGGGACACCCCTTCATCTCCATTGCCCACAAGTCTCAAAATTCGAGTGGCTCGGGACAGGGAAGAGTGTTCCAGACATGAAAGGTATTTCTGGGTGTTATAAATGAATTTAAGCCAATCGGATAAAAAGCACAAGATTTTTATTTTTCCATTTTCAAAAATCTATCTGACAGCCACAAGCAACATCGATTGAATGCTGGGTGAACAGGCAATCAGCAGCAAGGGTGCTATCCCGCCCTGTCCACGATTTCTGAGTTTTTGGGTCTGGTTTTTATACCGTTATTTGTGCCTAGCGGCTAGTCCATTGTGTATCTGTTCAATTTTCACATTCATGCGCTGTCATGCTTGATGGTCCAGGTGCACAGAGTCTGATTCGATCAATGAGCCATCTCCTGTCCAGCCAGTCTTTTTCAGTTGTAAATCCAAGTCTTATCCTGTTGTCTTACAATTGCAAAGTAAGTCCCGGTATTCGGGAACACCTTCCCTTTACGGGAACTAGGACTTACTTCACAGTGTTCCAAGATTTACAAAGTATAATATTTTGATACATTATTTCATTTACTACATCTACTGCATCTACTACATTTCTAACATTCTAATACACAAATTTATCCATCATATCTATCACACTGGGCATGGGGGAAGAAGTGATTAATCTCAATTACACAGTTGGACGCTGCATAATCTGGGGCAGCAGATTCGGTTATGAGTCCTCCTTCCCATGGCTCTTGGAGGGGGATTCCAGCCTGAGGAGACTTAGGAAAGATGTTTTGACTGCTCAAGTGCCAAACTTAACCCCGTTGTAATTGGGGCTGTGGTGAAACATGGATGTTGTTTTTTGCTTCCTGAGCCTCCCAGACAGCCCAAGGTTTGTGCAGCTGTCACCTCTTTCCCATTCACAGTGTGACATCTCCCACTGCAGCTCACTTTTCCCAAGGTCATTGCTCAGGAAAAAAAAAAGGGGGAAAAAAAAAAAAAAAGAAACCAACAGAAGCTGGTACTTCCATACTTCCAAACTCCAGGAGCATCTCAGCAGCTTGGGCAGAGGTGGGAGGGAACCACTGCTCACCCAGCTTCCAGGCTTCCTGCTGCTGGATCATGGTCTTCCTCTTCCAGCCCAGATCCCACATCCCGCCGAACTCTGCAGAGCTCTCACTGCCCCTTCCCGCAGCTCCATGGCCAAGCAGCCAAGCATCCTCCAGACCTGAAGGCTCCTTGGGATCCATGTGCACCAAATCCTGCTGGGATGCTGGGATGGATCAGCCCCATGTGAGCTGCAGCACCAGCAGGATTTGAGCATTGGTCCCCGAGGAGAGCAGTGGCTGTGGAGCGGTGAGGAGCCCAGACACGCAGAGCGAAGGGTTTCATCCAACAAAACTCTCAGATCCTCCTTGTTATTTAACAGCCTCTTTCCCCAGACTAAAGAGCTGTTCCTGATGTTCTGTAGGGACTAATAACAACCTAATCCCAAATTGTGATGGACTAAACATACACAGCATGTTCTGAGGTTCACCCAGAGAGATCTCACATGCCCCTGTGCTCTGTGTCCTTTGTGGTGTCACACAGCACATGGCCCTCAATGACATGAGACATTTCTGGGTAAGAAATTAAAAATAAATATATTCCCAGGAGGAGCTGCAGAGAGATAGACCAAGCCAGGGTGTAATTACCTGAGCTGGAACAGAGCCAGGCTCTAACTTGTATTGCAAATTCTTTGCATTGCTTTAGATACTTGCTAACAAAGTGATTATAAAAACCATATTTATAGAAGATTAGGAGCTATGCAATAGATCCACATCTGTAATTAGCCATAATAGATCTGCACTGATTATTATTGATGTTAATCCTCTTCTAAATATGTGCACATTAATTAGCGTTTACCACAGACGCAATTATTTTAGGAACAGACACAGTTGGTGGGGGCAGCAGACAATGGGGTGTTTATTCCGATTTTGGTGTTTATTTTTTCTCTCTGCAGCAGCACCTACATCAGGTTATACAAGAACAAAGAGCATCTGAGTCCAAGGGCCTGGAGTATCCAGGCTCATGCGCTGTGATAAGCACTTACAAGTGCCTGGGAAAGATCTTGCCAAAATATTTTTGATGCATAAAATATTTCCTTGTTACTATGAAACACAGCATGGTGACAGTGCTCCTTTTCCTGGCTGCCTGTGGGGATGTTCAGCTCCAGCACCGCATGTGCCTCATCCCAGTGATCCTGGTGGCTGGATTGGGGGTGGGAATTGATTGTTGGGAATGAAATCTGGGTGGGCTGGTGGGGGTAGCCCTCAGAACACCTCCTGAGCGGTGCTCAGCTGGGGCTGGCTTTCAGGAGCCTTGGAATTTGCTCATCACTTTCCCAGCTGGAACACGCAGGGTGTCCTGGTTTGGGCAGTGAGTAAATGTAGCCTCTGGAATTCTTTCCCCATCATGAGGATCCGACCCCACCAAGACTTGAGGACCATCTGCACTCAAACAACAGCCCCCAAGAGCCACTGGGTACCAGGGGCTGCATGTCATGGACTGTTTCTGTTTGAGACACCCCAGAGCCTCCCAAAAATAACTCTGCTCAGCCAACAGGCAAGTGGAAAACACCTGTCCTACCTTCTTCCCTTTCTGTCCTTCATCTTCTTTTATTTCCTTCTATCTTTTCTTTATTTCTCTCTGCCCTCAAGCAGGAAGAGCAGGAAAGAGCTGCTGCACCCCCTCTTCGAATTGTGCTGCTCCCACAGCCCCGTGTCCCTGTGTCCCACTGTTCCCTCTCTTCTCCATTGCCATTCCCATGGAGATGCCTCCCACAAGGCAATGGTAGGGAAGATGATTTCACCACTGGCACTCCCACCAGGCCAGAGCATCTCCAGTGGTGAAGAGTTTTGGTCACCTTTGGGTGAGAAGAGTCCATGAGCATCCCATCGCCCCAGAAAGGGCAGGAAACAGTGCTGGGAGAACTGGAATGAGGAGCTGGAGGTGCTGGGTGAAGCTGCAGGACCATCGACGCTCCAGCCTAGCATGGAGTGAGGTCACAGCTGCCATCGTGGGATGTGGTCGCTCTCCAGAGGAGAGAGGAGGAGCTTCCCTGTCCCACCCACTGCTGCTGGGGCAATGCCACATCCCAAAATCCCCATTGCTCCCAACCCCAGACACCTGATAGCTAAAGCAGCTTCCCTCCAGTGTTCACTTGTGCCCAGAACACAGCAATCATAACCCAAATCCTGTTTCCTATGTCGCAAACCCCCTCTCCAAATCCAGCAATTAGCCTCCAATTTGCTTTCCCCATTAATGGCAAATGGGGTCTCTCTGAGATGCTCTGATGAGACTTTCTTCATCAGTTCAAAACCTTTCCCTCTTATTTATTTTTCACCATTTCCCCAAATGTATTTCCCACCACAAAAATAACATTTTTCAGATCTTTGCACTTATTTATTCCACATTTTTCTGTCACAGCTTTGCAGGAATCAGCATTTTTGGTGGGAGCAGGGAGAGAAGATGAGCAGCTCCAGCCTCTCCTTCCACAGCCGATGAGCCGGGGTCTTGTGTGGGGTCAGTGGTCCAGGAGGGCCCCGGTGACACCCACAGAGTTCAGACCAATTAGGGACTTCTGACTGGGGGGAAAAAGGGAAAAGAAAGAGCCAGGAAGGCTGGGCTCGCCTTTTTCTCCTTGTCTCATTCCTCATCTTCTTTTTAATGGCAGGCCCTCGGGGGCTCAGTGGCATCCATCAGAATGGAAATCCTTCCAAATGGAAATCCTCCCTGCCCCTCATGGCAGTGCCTGAATGTCACAGAGGGGATGAAAGGAGCCAAAGGCAACCCTGCTCCCAATGGCATCATGGGGAGGGGGACCGAGCTAATGGGAGGAGAGAGACATCAAGGAGGGGTATTCAGGGGCAACCTGAGGGGTTTTCCCTCCTCCTCACTGGGAAGCAGCTAGAAGAAGGAAGAGAAGCAAATGAGAGATGCCAGAACTGTGACATTTTCAAGGACCTGTAGACAGCATCACCCATGGAGGCACAAGGCTTTGGAAAATCAGGAGAGGATGTGCCAACTGGGAGTGGGGATGGCATCAGACCCAGACAGAAAATGCTGAATAATTTTGGTGGCCTTTAAATCTTTGCTTAAAATAAACCTTTGCAAATTGAAGAGCCCTCAGAGCCCAGTGTCCCCTGGGACTTCCTAGGTCAATGCCCAAAGCCGATTAGGGACCATCCTGGACAAGGACAATCCATTCCCCTTAGGAAATCCAGGATTTCCTGGGCTGGGGCCACTCTGTGCCAGGAGCGTCTGCAGGCACATCCCGTTATGGTAAAATCTGCTGTTCCTGGGTTTCAGCTGGGATAAACCCCAAGGAAATAGCTCCACTTCATACCCACGGAACAATGCTCCAGAAAATGGAAACTGAGAAAAATTGGGCAGGAGACGATGTTTCCTCCTTTAAATGCCTTTATTAAAGTATAGCTCTTTTAGAAGCAGGCGCCTCAGGGGGGTGGGGTGGCCTCCACCACAGTGCTGAGAAGGAGGGGGGGCTGGACACTCTGCTGCTGCACACAGCCGAGTGAGGAATTAGCCTCCTCCCTCACGGGAGCATGCTCCCGATAATTCCGAGTCCAATGTGATTTCCACTGATGAGTTGGATGTTCAGATTGCTCTTCTGGTCACGGCGAGATCAAAAGGTCCTGGCATCAATTGGCCTGTACTCTTCAGTCTTTATTGTTATTATTCTTTTTGTTTTAAGTTGTTGTCAAAGAGTCTAAATTACTGTTTGTTTTGGAAGTTGTCCCGATTTTCCTGAGGTGTTGCATCCTGGGATCTTTAATTACCGTAAGGGGTGTTAGAGTAGGAGACGGGGGTGGGGGGGGTGAGATAGCCAGGCAGAGTTGAGAGGTGTAGGAGTCTTACGTTGCCATGGAAACGACATTCTTGCTTGACAGGCCACGAAGATATATTACAAAAATGAGTACAAAGAGTTTCTAACATTTAACTTTACACTTCTATAACTAATATAACTAATACTTTCTAACTTTATACTTTAACTTTTAGGAGTTGTTTTAAACCTCGTTTTTCACAATTCCCCTCTCTCTCTATTTGATCAGGCCTTTGCCCGCATCAACTTCTGTTGCTTGGTTTATGGGAGCTCACTTTCTTTTTGACTCTAAAATTGGCAATATATTTGTTCTGCTGTCTTGAGTTTAACTTCTTCTTGAGTTTCTAATTTCATGATATGTGCGGGCTTGTTAGTATTTTGGAGACTGGCTTGGACTGTCAGTTACAGTACGAATAAGACAAGGGATAACACAAGGGAGGAGGAGGATACTGGCCAGTGCAGTGCCTATTATAAAGACTACTTTCTTCCACCACACTCCTTTTAAGGACCAAAAGCTATCCCACCAATCTATGGACGCAATAGGTCAATGGTAGTTCTTTTCTTTCGATTGCTCTTTTTAAAGGTGTCATAAAGGGGGATACCTAGTTGTTGTCTGGATTTGCGTGGAAGAAGAAAGAAGGCCGGCTTTATGATGCCAATAGTGCAACTACCTGACCAGTCTCCAGGGAGGTGTGTATAAGCCCGGTTCCCAGAAATCCAAAATAAGCATCTTGGTGCTTTCCAAAAAGAATCTTCTATATTAAATGGGTGTTCCCAATACTTTGAAATATCTTTCATTGCCCAGAAGGGGTTAATGTTATTAGATTCATCTTTGCATTTGTGTAATTGGTAGCCTGTATGGAAAACACACCAAACTTTTTCTTAATAGCCCAATATGTCTCTGGTTTTGTAGGGACTCATTCTTCAATGAATTCTTTCACTGTCAGATGTCTTTTACAAGGCATTTTTCCCACAAATGTCTGGTACCTTTTGCTCACTCTTCTTATGCACTCTTCTCCTATTACAGTCGCCTTTAAATCCCACTGTTCTTTTGGTCTTTCTTTCCCTTTTGGGGGTGCTTCCCTTAGCTGTCTCCATCTAAGAATGTCAAGTGGTGTTAAACTACTACCTTCCCAAGGCCATACATCAGCCATTTGAGTGTTCCCACATACCCAGCAGTTTGTTAGGTTCATCTCATGGCTAATCTTTTCCATGAGATCAATGAACAGATTCTTTTCTAGGGGTTCACTTATTTCACTTTTGTTCCACATTACTGGCTTTTCTTTTATGAGGTCAGCAACTCCATTTGAATTGTTTAGTTCTTCAAAACAAACTCATTCTCTGACAGGGCATTCCCCAACTAGGCGCCATCTAAAGTCGGTAGCACATTTGGCAACCCAATATTTCTTTCCATCTTCTACACAGGTGGAAAGGGTGGCTATATCTAAACAGGTAGGATCAACGTGGGTGTGAACCCTTATCAGCAACCGCAGGTTTTCCCCATCATATATGGGCTGATAGCATTTGGTGCATGTTCCTTCTGACAGCTGAACCATTAACACAGCCACTATCAGCTTCTCCAAGAGTCTGATACGAACCTTTCTGGTCTCGCTCAGTCTTGCCTCTTGGATTCTGTGGCCTTTATGGGGTACCTGTAAGGCTTCACTAGGTCCATTCATACCCACTCCTACTTCTCCAAATTTGGTCTCTGTTAAGTCATGCTCTGTGAGAGAACAGTAGTAATTTTTATCTTTATCCATTATTAACTTTTAACAATAACACTTTAAAACTACTATAAAACTAGAAATACAAAACATAATAAAACTTTTTACAATACACCAGCAACTTGTTCACTGTAAATGCTTCTAATCAGTCTTTAGTCTTGTAAACCAGTCCCAGCTTTCTTTTTCAAAGTAAATTTGAGTGGGTTTGAGCTCTTGGACACAGTCCACTCAGGTAGATTGGTGGCTGCAACAGTGGGCTCCGCGTCTGGGGTATTATTTGGAGGTGAGAGGGGTCCCTTGACTCGAGTGAAGTGGGTCCAGCCCTTCTCTTGGGTTATCACAGCTGTATGTGTGGTCAGCAGGACCTGAAAAGGACCCTCAAATTTAGGGGTTAATGGGGTATTGGTCCATGTTTTTATGAGCACCCAGTCCCCAGGTTTTATTTGATGGAGGTCAGTGTCTAGAGGCGAGGCTTGAGGAAGATACCCTCTTTTTCTAAGGTCTGCTAACGTGTTGCTAATTGTTCTTATATAATTTTGGGCTTCCGCTTCCCCGTCTAGGTAATCTCCAGCGCTGTAAGGAGTTAAAAAGAAGGGGAGTCCAAACATCATCTCATAAGGTGATACTCCTATATCAGACCTGGGACATACTCTGATCCGCAGAAGGGCTAGAGGCAGGCACTTGAGCCAATTCATGCCTGTCTCGGCAATTAATTTGGTTAATACATTTTTGAGGGTCTTATCCTCTCAACTCTTCCTGAACTTTGGGGGTACCATGGGGTATGAAGCCTCCACTTAATCCCTAAAGCTCGTATAGTTTCTTGTACCACTTGTGCTGTGAAATGAGGACCTCTGTCA
>JANPWX010016308.1:31919-60992 GCA_024734555.1 Trochalopteron elliotii
AGCTGCTGTGATTTGTAAACTATATGGAATTGTATAAAAGTAGCCATCTTAGCTGAATAAAGTAGAACGTAGCTGTTAACCATATTGGCTTGATCTGCGTTCTCTCTATACTCCGACTTCCTTTTTATCTCAGGCCAACCCTGGTAATACTCCTGGTCTCAGGGCAGTATTCCAAGGTAACACCCCTCTTCCCCTTCCTCGTCCTAGTGGAGGTTTAGTGCTGTCTCCACTCTGAGGGTTTTTACTATCATCTTTTTTGTTCACTAAGTCTTTTACACTTTTTCTTGCTTCTGCTACCATAATCTTGGTTTTTGTTCTAGTTTTCTCTTCTTCTCTTCTCAAGTACACTTTTAATGCCTCTCTCACTAATTCATTTATCTCCCTTTCTTGCCAATCCTCAAGCCTCTCTAGCTTCCCCAGGATATCTGGCCAGGATTTTGTTACAAACTGGAGTTTCAGAAAAACTTGGCCCTCTACACTGTCAGGGTCCAAATTTGAGTATTTTTGGAAATTTTGTCTAAGTCTGTTCAGCCTGGCTGCGGGCATTTATAGGGTCCCTCCAGGGCCTCTGCAACCTGTGTCCCTCTAGCGTTATGGACTGTCTTTTCCACCTCCCAATTCGGAGGAGGTGTAGGGAGTGCTGATGGTCTAGGACGCATTTGGTTATTGCATGTTAGTGTCACAGGTAGGGTGAAATGAAAGGGGTTAGTTTGTGAAATGGGGGAATTAGGTTGTGGGGGACATGGTAGAGATGGGGAGGGCAATGGAGGGGCTGAGGAGGCAGGGGGTGGAATTGTAGGGGACACCCCTATTGTGGAGCTGGCAGATGGAGAGGTTAGTGTCGGAGGGGATGGGAAGGCAGGGGGTGGAATTGTAGGGGACACCCCTATTGTGGAGCTGGCAGATGGAGGTGTTAGTGTCGGAGGGGCTGGGGCTGTTAGTGGGGAGGAATAGAGTGGAGTGGTTGGGGGCAAAGTTGGAGGACTAATGGGTAACAGGGGAGGATTGCTAGGTAGTACTTGTGGAACTTGTGGGTATATTGGGGGAGGAGGAGGAGGTAGATGGTCAGGAGGGTCCCACTGCTTATTTTCTTCTTTCTTCTCTTTCTCATCTACTTTCTCTTTCTCCTTCAACTTACAAATTTTTGTCACCTCTTCTTTAGACGTGCTGTTCTGCCAACAAGTAGCATAGCGTATTTGCTCACTACAGGTGTTCTCCTGAGCTTTTAAATATTGATTTAACTGATCACACATCTACAAATCTGTGGTTCCACACCACGGCCGCTGGTTAGATAAATCTAAAGTTGGCCAAACTTCAACGCAATAATGGATCATCTTGATCTTACTTAGATCTTTAGTTTTATCATTACTTTCTCACAATTCTAACATTCGCCCTAGTGGACTTTCTGGTGGGATGTTCTTAATCTTGTTACTTTCCTCTACTTCTCTTTTTTTTCTTGTCTTGCTCTTGCATCCACTCATTTTCACTCCACACTCACACTGGTACCCGTAGGTAGCCCGTAAGACTCGCCCTCAGAGTCTCGGCCAGTACCCACACTCAGGAGCCCCGGAAGCAGTCTGGAAGACCCACACTTAGGGTCTCAGCCCCTGCCCCTGCAAGCCCCGTGGTACTCGGGAATGGTCTGGTTCCTGCCCCCCACTCTTTAGGGCCCAGCCACCACCCCAGCCAATACCCTCTTGCGCCCCTGTACACCAGGCAGTCCCCATTAGACAGCCGATATGCCCGGGCCCTGGGGGTCAGCACTGCCTACTGCCAGGACTGGGTGTACAGTGTGTAGCTCACTCACTCACCCTACTGCCAAGCTTCCTACACCAGCTGAAACTTGTTTCCCTACCTCTCATGTTCGGTAGATACACCTCTCTCTAGGTGCCTATCGACCCCTGTCACGCTGCACCCCTTGTAGGTCACCCCAGCCAGTATCCACGGGTTCTGAGAGATCAAGCACTCCTCCCGCCTTGAGTTACTTTGAACTCCCTGAACTTGCGCAGTGTGTGCCTATCCCCGACACCCGCAGAAACCCCGGGCCATGCCCCGGCCAGTGCTCTCAAACACTCCCCACACTTTGAGCTATCCCAAGCTCCCGGTACTAGTGTGGTACGTGCCTCACGTTCTTGCCCTCAGCCTTCCCGCACGCTTGGGACGGCTTCGGTGGCCTGCCTCCTTTGGGAGGGCCTGCCCCACAAACAGCCTCTCACGGGCCACTCACACCCTAGGTTTTCCTCCGCCCACTCGGAGGGGGGCCTCTAAGCCCCTGGAGGCGCCTTACTCACTTGCTTCCTCCTTTTCCTGATGGGCTCCTTTGCAGGAGTCACTACACGGTACTCAGAAGCCACACTCACTCGGCAGGGGGGTCTAAGCTGGTCCCTCCCCCATTTACACACTCACTCGCCTCCCGTCACTATGTCTTACCGAGTGCTCCTCAGCAGTGTGTCCCAACGATGCTAGGGAGCGTGGTCTTCCTGGTGCTCCGCAGCAGTGTCCCAATGATGCTAGGGAGCGTGGTTTTCTTGATCGGGGGGGGCCAGCATTCCCAGAGGTTCGGAGCCAGATGATGTTCACTTCTGTCCACTTCTGTCCTCTTCTATCCCCTTCTGGGTGTGGCCATTCCCGGGTTTCGGCACCAACTGAGAAAAATTGGGCAGGAGACAAGTTTCCTCCTTTAAATGCCTTTATTAAAGTATAGCTCTTTTAGAAGCAGGCACCTCAGGGGGGGTGGGGTGGCCTCCACCACAGTGCTGAGAAGGAGGGGGGGGCTGGACACTCTGCTGCTGCACACAGCTGAGTGAGGAATTAGCCTCCTCCCTCACGGGAGCATGCTCCCGACAATTCCGAGTCCAATGTGATTTCCACTGATGAGTCGGATGTTCAGATTGCTCTTCTGGTCACGGCGAGATCAAAAGGTCCTGGCATCAATTGGCCTGTACTCTTCAGTCTTTATTGTCATTATTCTTTTTGTTTTAAGTTGTTGTCAAAGAGTCTTAATTGCTGTTTGTTTTGGAAGTTGTCCCGATTTTCCTGAGGTGTTGCATCCTGGGATCTTTAATTACCATAAGGGGTGTTAGAGTAGGAGACGGGGGCAGGGGGGGTGAGATAGCCAGGCAGAGTAGAGAGGTGTAGGAGTCTTACATTGCCATGGAAATGACATTCTTGCTTGACAGGTCACGAAGATATATTACAAAAATGAGTACAAAGAGTTTCTAACATTTAACTTTACACTTCTATAACTAATATAACTAATACTTTCTAACTTTATACTTTAACTTTTAGGAGTTGTTTTAAACCTCGTTTTTCACAGAAACAGCTTTCTGAAGAAACCTCCTTGGTTTTCCACCTTTGTTGCGCTGCTCTGCCCGGGCTCTTGGGAGGGGGATGAGTTTCACCCCACTGGTCGGGTTAGTGTTGGGTTTGGGATCAGGTTCTTCAGGCTGATGGTCATCCTGTGCCACAGCCCCACAGGACAAGCACAGCTCTCCGTGCTGCTCAGAAAAAAAAAGTGAAAATCCTACAGAAAAGGAATTCCTGGAAGAAGTAAGTGGCAACTGATCCCACTGGTACCTTTGGTGTGTGTGAAATTCTCCCCTGGAAATGTTATTAGAATATCCCAGTTTGAAGGTCTTGGGAAAGCAAATTATTTGGGGTAATTCTGGGAGCAGACAGAGATTTTTGTCCAAAGCTCGACTCCAGCACAGGTTCATATCTGTTGGTCACACATCCCAGCCTGGCCAGGGGTGCAGGTGACAGCCATGGATGCAGGACCTGGCTCAGGCAAGCCCTGCTGGTGATTGGAGCACTGTGGGAAAGGGAGGGCTGTGGGATCTGGACTTGCTCCCAATGCTGGGCTCCTCCAGCTAAAGCTGGGGGAAATTTGCTTGGAAAGAAAATGCCAGTTCATCGAAACTGAAATATTTCATTAACATATTTTGGGTCTTGGAAGATGCGGCCAGCAGACTCCCAGCCACATCTCACAACTGGGTTGCTTTTGCCTGGTGCCTGGAAATCCGATGGCCCTGCCCAGGGCTCTGGGGTGGCTCCTTGGGTGTCCCACACTGCTCTGACACCGGGGCCAGGGGCTGAGGGGTTGTCTGGGAACCCCACACACAGAATTATGGAACCACAGGATGCTTTGGGTTGGAAGGAATCTTAAAGCTCACAGATCTCTGGCAATTCAGAACTGCCTGGATTTGCCATGTTTTCAGTGGGAGATAGGGACAGGGAGAAGTGCAGCTCCTTGGCACTGGAGAAGGGGAGCAAGAGGGAGAGGCTTGATGTTGATTGAGAAGGAAGTGTTTGAGATTGAGAATTTGAAAAATGAGCCCTTACCCGTGGCCATGCTGCTGTTAGAGGGACTGCAGAGAGCGAGGAGGGGCGGTGAAGGGCTGCTCCTTCTTGAAAGTCTTCTTGGTTTCAGTGGATAATCCCAATTTACAAAACAGCTGAGTTTTAAAATGCTGCAATAATCCACTCATTAGCCCTCGCTTCGAGGCGGTGCCTCGGGGCATTCCCAGAGGAAGGTGGGACGGGTGGTTCAGGAGATAATTGCTGCACACTTGAACTCTTCAGGAACTGGCAGATCCACTAATTTTGGTGAATTCCTTTGTGTCCACTGGCAGCTGCCCTGCATGAGGGCTGTGCCGTGCCGTGCCACGCCTGCATCAGGACTCCCAGCGAGGCCGAAGAGCTCCATGCAGAAATTCTGCCGACTGAGTGCCAGCCCTTCCTGCTGGCACCGACGGCTCCACAAGGAATGGTAGGGTTGGGATACAGGAGTCAGCAGAGTGCCTAAAGAGGCGTTTCTGGCATCAGCTGTAGAAGCAGAGAGCTGGGACTGGGAAGAGCACAGAGCTCCTGGGGCAGCTCCTGTCTGGAAGGGGACAATGGAGAATTGGAGAAGCCAAATCTGGGCTGCTGCTGGGGGTGCCAGGCTGAATCCCCTGAACAAATACCAGGTCACGGAGCTGTGGCTGCCTCATCCCTGGAAATGTTCCAGGCTGGGTTGGACAGGGATTTGAGCAACCTGGGGTAGTGGATGGTGTCCCTGCCCATGACATGGTGAGGAATGAGATGGGCTCTAAGGTTCCTTCCAACCCAAACCATCCCAAATCATTCCATGATTCAATTTATTGCACTGGCCCTGAGCATTCACAGGAGCACCCAAAGGAGGTTCTGTGAGCAGTCTTGCTGCAGGGAAGGCTCTGGACTCAATTCCCATTGCTGGTGGTCCCTGTCCATTCTCCCAGTTCTGCCTTTCCTCATCCCGGTGGCTGACTGGGTAAACAGGCAGATGATAAATATTTTGGGGCTCATTTAAGACATATAAGCCCAAGGATTGTTTGTTTTATAAACACAACCCTTAGTGGGGTTAAACCAAAATTACATTCTGAAAATCAGGCTTTTTGTTTCTTTCTCTTTGCATAGCAACCTGTGAAACAGAGAAACACCTGTGTCCCTCATACATGAGTAGGGCTGGAGGCATTTCAGTGAAACCTCATTTTCCAGGCCAAGGATGCAGGAGGAGTGAAGAAGCTGCCGAGAAAAGACCAGAAGAGGTTCCTGACTGTTGCAAAAATGGAGTAAACACAGTTTAGCCTTGAATGACCTTTAAATTTTGGGCAAGAAGGTTGCTGTTATACAGGAAAAATATTACAAAGCAAGAGGGGTTCAAATAACTGACATTTCTTGGCCAGTTACTGGGAGAATGACAGCTGGAAGGTGATGGCACCGGAAAGCGGATGGGAACACACTGGAGCCGTGTTGCTCTTCCCACAGTAAACCTCCTCCACACACTCTGGTGCCCAGAGCCTCTGATTTTCCTCCCTAAATTGTCCCCACTGTCATTCTCTGTGCCAAGGTGGTCCCCACATGGTGTGAAGGTGACGGATGGTGGCTCTGTGTCACTTGGGTTGAGGTGGTTCTGTCCATGCTTTGAAATCAAATCCTTGGGAACCAAAGTAGGAAAGTTGAGGGTTGTTCCCCATTCCTTTTCTCACCCAAATATGTCCAATCTCATCAGCATTCCCCTGCAGCTGCTTGAGAAATTTCCAAGAGCGCCTTGTTTTGGTTTGGGTTTTGTCAGAAAATGTGGAGCTGTCAAAACCAAGGAATTATGTGGAAATGGAATGGTTTTGATGAGACTGTCATCGGGGGAAGTCTCTGAGCTGCAGGATGGAAGGGCTGATCAAACCCAGACACACTGGGGAAGACAAACAACCCTGAGCCAGCTCAGCAAGGAGAGCTAGGCCCCAGGCTGCAGCGAGGCTGAGCCTGGGGCAACCCCCTCTCCTGCCCTCTGCAGAAATTTGGAACGGGTTGTTCAGAGAAGCTGTGCCTGCCCCATCCTTGGAAGTGTCCAAGGCCAGGCTGGACAGGCTTGGAGCAACCTGGGATAGTGGAAGGTGCCACTGCTCTGGGGATTTGAACCAGATGAACTTTAATTTCCCCTCCAACCCAACCATTTTGGAATTCTATGATTCCATTAAATATTTAGGGGAATAGCCTGAAATCTGTGTGCACCCCAAAGCTAAGCTCATGGGGGGGTCATGGGAAGGTACACCCAGAGGAAGTGAAAATTCCTCCTGCTGATTCCAAAAAGTTCTGGCTGTCTCTACCCAGACAGAACTAAAAAGGGAAACTGTCCTCTCAAGTAGAGTTTTTTTAAGGCAGGGCCTGGGAGAATTTTTCTGATCTCTGTTTTCACCTGGATCCATCTCCAGCCCATCAAGGACAGCAGAATTTGCAAGAATGATGTGCCAAAGACATGGCATTGGGACACTGGAAGCTGCTGGCAGCAGAGCATCAGCACTGACAGGGCTCAGTCACCTTGCTCAGCTCTGCTGCTCCTCAGGAAATGGATGCAAAGTATTTTATAAACAGCAACATTTGCTTTTCAAAGCAGCACCTGTGTAAACAGCCCTGGAGTGAGCACATCCACTGGGAGCCTCTGGCCAGCACCCAGAGCCCATCCCAGAGCAGGGCCAGCATTTCCTGCAGCCCAGGCTCAGGAGGGATGTTGGACCATTGTCCTGCTGTCCTGCTGTCCTGCTGTCCCACTGTCCCTGTTCCAAGGTCCAGACACAGCACCTCTGCTGTCCCCCTGCCATCCCAGTGTCATCCTTCTTCTCCATGGGCAGGACAATGCCAGCATCACTCTCCAGTGCTGGTGACAACCACAAGCTGGAACACAGGGAGAACATCCATGGAGAGGTGATGCTTGAGCTCAGCACTTCTGGGATCCCCCAGGACAGCAGCATGCCCAGATTGTGCATTCCGGTGGATATTCCAGTGATCTGCCAGACAAGGATATTGGTGCTGAGAGAGACAATTGGTGTCACATCCCCTCTGTCTGGGCCTCGCCAGCTGGAACCTGGGGTTAATGATCTCTACTTCAGAAAGTATTTCAAGATCCTGGGCTGAAAAAACGAGCTCAAATGCAAATGATCCTGCTCATGCCATGGGGAGGTTTATGGCCTGCACGGCTCCCAATAGCACATTAATTAGGGCACAGGATTAAAAGTGTGCTGTGATTAAGCAAATAATTACAGAAAGAGAGGAGTGAATGGGGTGCAGGGGGCAGTGCTGGTTCCCAGGCTGCTCCCACTCCACACATTACAGGTCTGTGTTTGCAGTTGCTCTTGGCTTTGCCAAACTGGAATGGTTGGAGATGAAATTTTCCAGGCTGGTGTCTGCCTGGAGCGAAATCACTCTGCAAAGTTTCAACCAAAATGCTGAAATCTGCTCCCAGGAATGAAGCTCATGAAAAAATGTGCTGAATTCTGGCAAATGTTTCTTTATGATGCTCTCGCTCTTCCCCAGGTCTCCTTACATCAGGAGCTTCCAAACTAGGAGAATGTTTCTGTGCCTGAACGTGCCCTTTGTGTCCTCCTGCTTGGAAAACATGGCTGGGCTTGGCCACGTGCTGAGCCATGAGCAAGGACAGCTCATCAAAATTTGCTGTATTTTTGCCATTAAAATCCTGTTCAGGATGGGGGCTGTGAAGCAGGAAAAGGAAGGATAGGAGATGAATTTGGGATTCAGGCATGCCAGCACCCCTCTGGGGTACAGTCCCCAGCTCAGGCCATGATGTCTGCTGGTGTCCCGAGCCACGATTTTCACTGGTGAACAGAACATCTCATGTGAGCCTTGTGCCTTAAATATCCAAATCCAAGATCCTGGGAGCTGACTTCAGAAGTGCTGAACATCCCTGGCTCTGGGGAAAGCCATCGGGAGCTGGGCTTGGAACAGCCAAGCTGTTAGAGAAAAGGCCACATGCAATCAAAAACATCCCCTGCCTCAAACTGGGCACCCAGAATTGCCAATTCTTTTAATCCCAGGATATCTGCCTGGCAGCACTTGGTCAGCGGGTGGCAGAGCTGGCAGGAACTCACATCCATGGGGGAATAATCCTGCTCCAGGCAAGTGGAGGCTGTGGTAGGGCAGGAGCAGGATCCAGAGGGAAGCCTGGGAGGAGAGACTGAGCAGCTCCAGCCCTGGTTTAGTTTGAGCTGTTGTGTTGCTGGAATATGATAAGCATCCTTCCATGAGTAGTGATGAGCCAAAGTGGGAATGGCGGCTGGGCAGTGAGATGAGCGACCCCTCTATCTGTGGGATTAGGAGGAATTTCTTCATGGAAAGGGTCAGGCACTGGAAGCGGCTGCCAAGGGACGTTTGGAGTCTCCATCCCTGGAGGTGTCCAAGGAAGGTGTGGATGTGGTGCTCAGTGCTCTGGGCTGATGACGATGTGGGGATTGGGCACAGGTTGGACTCGATGATCTTGGAGAACTTTTCTAACCTCAGTGGTTCTGGGATTCTGGGATTCCATGATTCAGCATTGCTTCCGGCCCACACAGCTGGGCTCCTGCTGTCACAGGACACCTCAACCCTTGCTTCCCAAGGTATTGAGTGGTCAGGAACTCCTGGGCACATCCCAGGATCTCTCATTCCCAGCCACTGGAGGTGTTGTGGCTTTTGGAGCCTCTCCGTGCCAGGGAGCTGTCAGCAGGCTCAGGATCTGCCTGCAGGAACGATCTCTGAGGCAGCTGCCTACGTTTTAACTCATCTTTATTTATCTCAGCCATATTTTGTTTTTAACCAGAAATTCCTGTTTTGGACAAAAAGGCAGCAGGGGGTGGGATTTAAGGTCAAGGGGCTTTAAGGTCAAAGGTATCAAACCAACAGTCTGCAAATTTCAACTTCCACCACCAATTTCAATTAACATCCCCTCAAAGTATTCACAGGAATATCTGTGGAAAACAAAACAAAACAAAGCCTCTTAAATGCCTTCAGGGTCCTGATCCAAAACTCAAGGAAGTAACGGAGAGCCTTTCTTTTGATTTCAAATGAATTTGGTCAGCTCCAGCCAGAACTGGAGAGATGGATCATTAAATAATTTTTGAAGGATTCTCCCAGTGTCATCCATGCACAAATAGTTTCAGCATCTGCCTGGCTCAAGTCAGCAATCCTAGGGTTTTGTAAGCATTCAGGTCAGCCATTAAAATACCAATTGAGAATATTTTTGCAGGTTTTATTCTCACACCAAGCTAGCAGTCAAGCTGGCACTTCTCTTTTCATCTTCATTTCCCATCGCCTCAATATAGCATGTCCATCAATTTGCTTTTATTTATTTTTTCCAGGCTATTTTAGACAATCTGTTGAAGAAATCTCACGCAGCAACGAGTGCTGACCTTGAGCCGCTCCCTTTCTCTCCCGCTCCTTTATTTAAGAATGTGCAATGAATTAACACATCACATTATCCCTGCGCTCAGTGCAGGCAGCAGTGGCTCTCCAATGGGTGTCCATAACCAGTGATTGCCTCAAAAACCTCCCTCTCATGGAGGTGAAACTCCGGCAGAGAGGGATCTCCACCCCAGAGAGTGACTGAGGTATGGCAGAGAGCGCAGTGGGACCCTGGCACTGCTGGTGTGTCCCATACCATTAACTCCCAGGAGTTACCAGGAGCAGCTCAGGAATGAGCCAGGGTGGGAAGAAGCCACCCCAGCACTGCACTGCCAGCACCACATGTCACAGCCCCGCACCGAGGGGACCTTGGTGTTTAATCGCATTTGGAGCACAGAGGAAGGGAAATTCCTCCAATCACTTGTTTTTTCCAACTTTTCTATATCCAAGTTTCAGAGGTAACAAGGAATTAGCACAAAACCCTACCAAACAATAACAACAGCATTCAATGTGCTCTGAAACTCCTGGGAACTGGAGAGACAAAAGGAATCAGTGGCATTGGGCTCGGAAGGGCTGGAGCTGTCAGAAATTCCAGCATTTCTTCTCTCTTCTTCCAGTGCTTGGTGTGAGGTGCTGCAGGGCCGGGGCTCTGAGCAGGGCAGGAGAGCAGTGTGTCCCCAGGGACCCAGTCCACAGCTCCCCAAAGTCCCATCCCTGTCCCTTCCCGGTCCCATCCCAGTCCCAGCCCCACCCCAGCCCAGATGTGATCAATAAAGCCCCGAGCTGCAGCCTCGGCTATCGGATTGCTCCACTTTGATTTAAGGAGTTTCCCTGCCACCAGGGACAGAACACTTGAGATGTTTGCCTGGAAACGGGATCTGTGTTTAAGTCATTGGGCCAAATTCACTGCAGGTGGAGGCAGAGACAGACCTTGGATGGGGCTGGGGTTGTGCCCACGCAGGGGCTGCATTCACTCCATGCTGTGCTGCTGCACCCCAGGCAGAGCCTTTGGAGCTCCTTCCCTGCTCCCAGACCAGGCAGGGCATGCTGGCTCTGCTCCAGCTCATGCCAGCCTTAGGAAATTCTCAGTGGAGTTCTGTGGGGTCCCCACACCCTACATCCCACCCACCAGCTATTGCCTGCACCTTCCACACTGAACCGTGATCTCACCCCACAGGGCCCAGGTGATGCTGCTCCCTCCATCTTCCCCTTTTCCCTCCTTACAATTGCGAGGAAACCTTGATGTCACTCAAATCTGGAGCAACACCACTGCCCAAGGCTGGGAGAGGCTCAGTGCCACTCAGTGCATCCTCTGGCTGCATCCCTGATGCCCCATGGAGCACCCACTCCCCTCGGGGACCCGGAGATATCCAGCACCCCCGATCTCACATGTGGGACTGGAACAGGCTTGGAGCCATCAGCACATCCCATCTTCTCCTCCCCGAACCCTCACACCTCCTCATTTGCCTCTGTCCCCCACCACCACCCCGTCTTCCAAGTGGCCTTGAGCCTTCAAAGAGCGGGGGAGAACAGGGGGGAAAATGCACAGAGATGACTTTTAAAAAATGTAAAGCAAAATATCTGGTCTTGGCTGCTGTTAAAATTGGAGCATTTCATTAAAAGGCTGCAGGGCTTTTAAAGACAAACTCTAAGCAGAGCCATGAATAATGCAGCTCCTATTCAGAACATGAAGATTTTAGCACATCCATAATACATGGGGTCAACCTGGGAAGAGACTGCTAATGCACGGGAATGCAGGAGGCAGCAGCCTCTGCTGCTGTGAAAGGAAAACAAACGTGGGAGCTGGAGGAGCTCTCCCACTGGCCGAGCACTCTGGGGTATGGCGAGACTCCGAGGGCTTTTTAAATCCTTTTTATTGGTGTCTTTCTCAACTAAAATAAACTTTGTAATCTCATTAAGAGCTTGGAGGCTGATGCAGGTGTGCTGGATGTGGCCCACGGAGCTCTGTAAATAACTGACAGTGGAGCTGGCTCCACGCTCAGAGCTGGAAGCTGGGGGGGGGCACAGACAACTCGGGGTATCCTGGAGTGCTCCACATGCTCCACATGCTCCGGGCTTTGCTGTGGGACCCCCTGGAAAGGGAAAAGCTGGACAGGGCTCAGCTTGGGCAGACAACACTGGCCCTGCGGCACTGACTCATCCCTGGGATGAGTTGGTGGTGCCTTTGTGGGTGCTGCAGCCATTGGGTGGGATGAACTTAATAGAATCACAGAATCATTAAGGTTGGGAAAGCCCTCCAAAGCCATCAAGTCCAACCTGTGCCTGATCCCCACCTTGTCACCAGCCCAGAGCACTGAGTGTCACCTCCAGTCCTTCCTTGGACACCTCCAGGGATGGGGACACCATCACCTCCCTGGGCAGCCCCTTCCAATGCCTGACCACCCTTTCCAGGAAGAAATTCCTCCTGCTGTCCTAGCTGAACATCCCCTCGTGTGTAGGACAGTGGGTTTTAAACCAGGCTTCCCCTGTTCCTCTGGGCTCTGCAGCGAGCGCTGGATGGGGCCGTGGGCGAGTCTTGGATGTGTCTGAGCTGCGGGAACACAGCCAATGGATAAACATCACCCTCAGGAAAACACAATCGCTGCAGTGAGGAAAATTGATTCCTCAAACAGTTTTATTCACAGAATGTTTGGTGGCTTTACCAGAGCTCCCAAGTTATCTCCCTCCTCCACTCTTTAGCGCTGCAGAGAGAGTGTTCTCCCAATCCCTTATCTCCTTAATAGCCCTTCCTTTAGAGAGCGGAGATATTGGCAGATCTGCCGTGGTGTCACGTCCCTCAAACATGGGCTGCTCTTAAAAAATGGTGCCCTTTCACAGAAAAAGCTGTGTAGAAGTTGCCCGTGCCCATAAAATGAAACTAGAGGAAAAAAGGGGTCTCAGTGGCTTTTGTGGGAGTTATGGGGAACAATCCATCCTCTGCATCGGGGATGGGTAAATCTGGTTTGGCTGCAAACCTGAATTACTATTTGCTTTTTTTTTCAGTGAAAGAAGATTTAGTGGCAACCCCCCTGATGTTGGTCTGGTGCCTGTGCAATCTGTCAGCAAGGACAAGTTCCCCACACTTAATCCAATTACACAAAAATTCCCTTGCAGAATTATTTGGGGATGAAATAGGCAAAAAAAAAGTCATGGGGGACCCTTCATCACGTTTTACATCAGTTCATGAGCTACTCCTCCTGTCTGGTGGCAGGCTGGAAGTGTCAGCTCAGCACAGCCCCCACAGAGGGACCCTCTTGGGAAGTGCTGGTGCAGGGAGATCTCGGAATGTTTTATGGAATTTCCACACCCACGGCATGAAAACTCCCACTGAGAGCTGAGGTGAGTCTGGGCAGGAGCTGTGAGGAGTCTTCAACTCCCACAGCTTGGGGGACATATGGGACCAGGTGACTGGAGGTGGACAGAGTCCAGCTGTGGCTCCACACTGTGGGAATCATGTAATCTCAGACAAGATTTTGGTCAAAGGGACTTTGCAGCTCATCCCATCCCACCCCCTGCCATGGGCAGGGACACCTTCCACTATCCCAGGTTGCTCCAAGCCCCATCCAACCTGGCCGTGGACACTTCCAGAGATCCAGGGGCAGCCACAGCTCCTCTGGGCAACCTTTGCCTGGGCTTCAGCACCCTCACAGGGAACAATTCCTTCCCAATATCCCATCTCACCCTGCCCTCTGGCAGTGGGAAGCCATTCCCTCTTGTCCTGTCCCTCCATCCCTTGTCCCAAGTCCCTCTCCAGCTCTCCTGGAGCCCCTCTAGGCACTGGAAGGGGCTCTAAGGTCTCCCTGGAGCCTTTTCTTCAGGCTGAACACCCCCAGCTCTCCCAGCCTGGCTCCAGAGCAGAGGGAATTCAGGTGGAAAATGAGCTGAATCCATGGATCGTTCTTCCATGGATCCTCCTTTACTCCAGGGAGGGAAACAAGTGGATGCTGATCCCAGCCCAGCCAGTGCAGGGCCTTGCAGGTTTTGGTCTGCTCTAACCTGAATCTCCCTTCTTTTCCCAAGACGTGTGGCTGGTCCCCATTCTTGGGTAGGCAATTGCTTTGTCTGACACCTCGGTGTGCTTGGAAGAATTTCCTGATGCTCAGATTTCCTCTTTCCCACTGCCTTTCTCACACTTCATGTCTGCAGCTCTGCCTCTATCTGCTTCCCCTCCTTCCTTTCTCCCTCTCGGGCAGGTAGGGAAAAGAGAAAGTGCCTGTGGACAGAGAAAAAAATCACTATGGCAGATGTGGAGCTGATTTCATTCCTGGGGTAAACTTGGGAAAAGCTCCAGGACTTTCCTGGGGGATAATTTGGCCAGAGGGAAGAGGAGGCATGGGGAATACATTAGGAGGGTCACCCCACTGGCTACAAACAGGCTTCGTATTGTTGCCAAATGCTCATTAATCCAAAAATAGAATTTCAGAAATGTACAACTTAGTACAAGGAATTCAGACAATCCAGGAAATCCAGAGGTAGCCCTGTGACCCGGAGAAAGCCCTGGGGTACCCCCAAGAGCAGGGGTGTGGATAAGGCTGGCAGAGCAGCTTCAGGGGATGGAAACTCCAGACTGTTCATATATCATTGCTCTGGTCAGAGCCGAGGGGCAAAAGGCAGGAATAAATGATCCCATTGCCTCCAGATCCTGACGTTTTGGGCAGGAACACAATGGAGAGGCAGCCACTGCCATCGGCTCCGTGCTGGAGAGCTGGGGGGGCAAAAGAGGGGACCCAGCTGCTTTGGGGTCTGCTGTTCCTGGGTGTCCCCTCGTCCTTTGGTGAGTGCAGGAACCCTGTCCCCTCTCTGGAGTCTGCACTGCCACCCGCAGTGACCCCAAGTTGTCCCCTGCGGGGTTTGTTTGCTGCAGCCCCACCCGCGCGAGGGCCCTGTGCCGGACACTCGCCCCTCACAGGGGCTGGCCCAGGTCCCATCTCGCTGCAGCACCAGCACAGGCACGGCAGGGCCTTGATGCAGCCGAGGTTCGTGCTCTGGAATGAAGAGGAAAGTTACTGTCAGCAGAGAGGAGACAGTCTGGGCTGCGGGGGATGCAGGAGCCTCGGGAGCAGCTCCGCCCTGGGCCAGGTTTCCCACTGCTCTCCCCAAGGGAGCAAGTCCATCGCAGAGCCGGCTTTTCCCATGTCCCTGGACACCCTCCGGGTGAGCACCCTTGAACATCTTCCCCATCCCAGCTGCTCTAAAGGCAAAGCTCCTTGCAGTGAACCCGATGAGCTGAGGGTCAAACCAGCGCCTCACCTCCCCTCGGCGCGCCCGGGAACATCCACGGAAGTGCCCCAAATGAATGAGAAGGGAGGGAATGTGAAGCGATTTGGAGAATTAACTCCAAGAGTGGCAAATATTGCTGCCCCTTCCCCCCCCCCCCCCTCCCCGCGGTGGCTTTAATGCATTCTGCCTTTGGCCCTGTGTGAATGACAATGGAAAAACCATGCCGGAGAAAGCTCAGCCACACAAAGCACGGCGGCAGCGAGGGCTGGGGATGGATTGAAACACAGAAAGCACCGAGAACACAAAACCTGCTCAAGGGCACCGATGGGTACATGAGGCGGGGTAGAAGCCCCGTGTTTCCATGTTTTTTTCTTGTTTTCCCAATGGCCGGAAGCATTGTGGTTGTTGCTTCCTTAGTAGGAGCCATGCAGCAGGGAAGTGCTGCTTTAGAGGCTTGGCTACAGCTGATAAATGGATATTGTAGAAATTGAAGTTGGACAAATGCATCTATTAGCAGTTTATGAGAGGTGCAAAATCCAGATTTGAAAAAAAATTCCAAAAAACAACAACAACAAAAAAAACCCCCGGCATATTCCACCTGTTTCTGTATTTGATTCTTTGTCTCCCTTGCCCCTAAAGGAAAAACAAATTGGGCTGAACTAAGACATTTCAATATTTCCTGCAAAAGAAACCTTTTGACTTTTAAATATAAAATGATTTTTATTTTACAATCACGTTCATCTAAATTTGTGTTTTGAGGAAGGACTTGAAAATCTTCCTGCTCTGCCTAAAGCCCTGTGGCTGTGGGGCCACAGGCACCAGGGGCAGCCCTGGCAGGCACCTCTCTCCTGGTGTCACCTGAAAGCTCCATAAAGTAACATTATTTTGGCAAGCTGAGCCCTGGGACCTCTGTGCAGAGTGGTTTTCTGGTCTCTCCCTGCTCTGTCCCTACATCTGGCTCAGCTCAGGGCTCACAAACCAACTCCAGGCTCAGGTGTCTGAATGAACAATATGGAAATATTCCCTCAGTGCTGCTGGGTGTTCCTGTTTTATAGGGAAAGCTCTCCCAAACGGAGAGGACCTGCCAAGCATCCTTCCCTTGTGCTGGCTGGCAAAGAAATCCAGAAAGTAGATGTGGAGAACTTCCAGAGAGGAAGTGTTGAGAGCAGTCCCAGTGAAGGGTGGGGAGGAAAAGGTGGCTGATGGTGTGGTGGCATCTCTGTCCCTGTCCCTGCTGTGACCTGGCTCTGCCATCTAGAGGTGAGGATCCAGAGGTGAGGATCAGTCCTGCCAGCTCAGGCTCAATAAACACCCTCGGGGCTGGGGAGGAACAAGATCCTCCAGGAACCATTGCAGGGGTTGGGAGTGCTCTTCCTCCCCATCATCCAGGAAAAGGTGAAGTGGGAATGACAACAATCCCCATTATCTGGGCATAGTGAACATGGAAATGAACCAGGCCGTTCCTCCCTGGGAGTTCAGGTGCCCCCTCAGCTCTGTGTTTATCAGCATTTCCTCTGTCTTGGGAAGGACCTGGAAGCCATCCTACACAGGAAATCCAGTCCTGCATGAATTTGCCACTAAAACACAGTTGAAGAGCATGAGCTTTCACCTGGAGAATTATCAGACTCTTAATGATTTGTGCCAGTTTTCTCCCTGTTCCATCACTAATAACAGCAATAGCCAGTGTCTCTCTGGGATCATCTCCTGGTGGGAACACCAGGGATGGGCAATGAGAGGGACAAGTTTAATGAGACCTGGAGGGTGTCCTTGACCAGATGCTGCCCTGGGATGAGATGCTTAAGCTGGGTGTGTAAAAGTGCATCACTACACCCAATAATTCTCATTTCTTTCGGCTCTGGGTGATTCTTGGTTGCTTCCTTGGATTCCCAGTGTAAGACAAGGAGCTCTCACTAATCCATTTCAGCGATTCCTCAGGATGAACAAACTCTTTACACCTAATTTCAAACCCACTTGAACATTATGGGCTTGAAAATTTATCTAAAGGATCAAATGTTACAGAGTTCCTGTTCCAGGAGAGACTGGGAGAAAGGGCACAGAGGAACGTATGCTTCAGCTAAAATAATTCCGTACATTTTACACCACACCCTCTGCTCAATGAGCCCCAGCAGAAATCCTCTGCCCAGCATATAGAAAACTCCCTCCATCACATTTTAATTTTATTTTAAATCCAATTTGCAGAGGAATGGCTTGAAGTCTTTGGGAAGGTTATTGTTCTAAAAATCATCAATTCAGACAAATGTCTAATAACATTTCAAGATAGTCACAAGTCCTTTGGGTCCCTTCTGATCATTCTACCAAAGTCAACAGATTGGATACACATCTGAGACACTTAAATCTTCGTGGGCAACTGTTAACAAGCAGAACATTGGGAAATGGCATTCCTTGGAGTTCTGCTGCCATGGCCCCGGCACGAGATGGGAGCCAATCTGCAGATGAAGGGTTGGGGGCTGAGGCACCTGGCCCGGATCCAGCCCAGCAGTGCTGGAGGTGCTGAGCCTCTCAGGCAGACTCTCCTCTCCTTGTAGCAGAGTTTTTGAAGATAGTGAATATTTGGACTGTGAGTGAATCACCTAGCCTGGGCCTCAGATGAGGGCCTGTAAGGCCTCAGTGGCGCAGGTGGAAATTCAGCTGCCAAGTCTCTGGTGCAGTGAGATTACACCTTAAGGTGTTAACAAGGCACAGAGAAGTTTCTAATAGATAACATGTATAGTAAGTAGTCTGAACACCAGTAGCTGCCTTAAAAGTTTTGTCAACAATAAGTGTTTGCATTCTTTTCTCTGCTGTATACCAATGAAGAGCTGCTGTGGATGTAAACTATATAGAACTGTATAAAAGTAGCCATCTTAGCTGAATAAAGTAGAACGTAGCTGTTAACCATATTGGCTTGATCTGCGTTCTCTCTATACTCCGACTTCCTTTTTATCTCAGGCCAACCCCTGCAATATCTCCTGACACGTCCTTTGGAGCAGGAGGGATGGGACAACCTCCTGGAGATAATCCAGGACGTGATCATGCTGGACCCACCTGACTTGTTCAGGGAGGTGAGTCAGGAATAAAGGGAAAAAGAGGAATCCATTCTGTCCATGGGAATAGAGATTGTGCTAACTGGAGGTACAGAAATCTCCCCTTTTAAATTAGATGGAAAAGTTCTTCCTGGATTGGAAAGTAACTTCTTTGTGGATCAGAAACAAGGGTGTCCCAAAAGAGCCCAAGAGGTGCCAGAACAAGCCTGGAAATTAGCTGAATTTCTGAATTCCCACACGAGATACTGCCAGTGAGACTGGCATGTGGGACCGTAGCACTCGTTTGGTCCCTGGGGAGAAGAGGACGATTATGGAGGGTGGTGTCGTGGTTTAGGGCAAATCTGGGAGGAAACCTCCTAAGGGGGCACTCCCTCCCCTCCCCCCAACCGGTTCGAGAAAAAGAAAACCTCCTCAGAGAGAAGTGGAAAGAACCCTGTTTATTAAACAGGCAAAGCACTCCCTGGCACAATAAATTGAACAATACCCGATGATGCCGCTCTGAAGAGATGACAGATTTAGGAAAGAAGTCTGTCCTGTAGGTGATTGCTCTGTCTCAGAGCCTCTGGTGCTGGGGAGCGTTGCTGCGCAGATCTTGGTGGGTTCCAGATGCAAGCCCCCACGGCGCTCCCCCCGGGTCCTCAGTCCAGAGAGATTTTTAACAGTTCCAAGGAAAGGCGAAAAAAGGAAAAAAAAACAGAAAAGAGAAAAAGAAAAAAAAACAGGAGGAGAGGGAAAAAAAGAAAGCAAAGCGTCTCCTCCTGCTGCTATCTATGCTAGCTAACTAACTACTGGAAAAAAACTCTCCTTGTGTGTTGAATTCGACTCTCAAGGCCAGTCGGCGGAGGACAGTTTCTAAAAACAAAGTGCGCGTCTCTCCCCTCCCCCCAGCTCCCAGACTTATCAGACGACTGGGATACAATCATGTCACCCCAGGACAGGTGGAAAAGCCGGGAGAAACGCGTTCTTCCTCTTGATCTTTACTAGAGAAGACAGTGAGGGGAAACATTTCCATTTCAAAGGCATTGTGCATAGGAAATCAGAATGCGACCTTAGCGGGCAGGGCAGTCTCTGAGGAGGAAATCAGGGAGCAACTGGAGAAAGTGTAGTAAGCCTGGATGGTATTTATCCAAGATTTCAGAGAGAAATCAAGTGTGAACTCCCGGGAAGGCAGCGACATGGATACTCAGCACAATCTGGGAAAAGAAACCACGATAACTCCTCTCAGAAGGATCAGAAGGCAAAGATGACACCAAAATCAGAGTAATATGAGAGGCAGGCACAGATGTTTCCAAATTCTCCAGAAAGAGAAAAATTAAAGCATAGCTTGGGAAGAGTTCTCCGTCACAGGCATCCACAGGCGGCTCCTGTCCTGCCTCCTCCGGATGGGGACAGTCCCCGCGGCCCGGCCACGGTCCCCTCGTTCAAGTTGCAGCCTCCAAACTGCGGCACAGCTGCCAGGAAGTGTTTTCCTGACGTCAGGCACGAACTCCCTGAGAACCGATACCACAAACCCCATAAACCGAGCCCCACTCCGAGTCCTGTGAAAGCCCCCGCTGCGATCTCGGTACCCCAGGCACACCCCCCGGCAGGTGTCACCTTGTGCTGTCCCAGCCAGGTGGGACACAGGGGCCGGATCCATCAGCAACACTCAGATCCCGGAATGGCGGAATGGGGGAATGGCGGGATGGAAACGGGACCATTACATGCTCTAATTCCTGCGCGGTGACTCATGCGACAGCAGGGACCAGGTGACAGTCTCCATGGCTCCCACCCCGGGAAGGGCCCGTGAGGGAGGAAGAGCCGTTCCCACCCCGGGGCTCCCTGCTCCCTTCGCTGGTTGCCTGTAAAATCAGACACAGAAACATCCCAACTGGGGGATCTGACCCCACGCAGCGCCGCATTCTTCCACTTCTCCTGGTTCCCATCCAAAGGAATAAAGGCTCCTTGTGCCGAGGGACGGCCGCGTTCATTGAGGGGGGTAATGGGAGCTGACAGCTCCGGCGGGCAGCGGGCACGGGCACCGGCGTGGCCCGTCGGAGAGCTCCCCTCGCGTCCCCCTGACAACGCCAGCCCCGGCTCATGGCGCTGCCTGCGAGAGGTTAAACACGAGCCACTTCCTTCCATTCTCAGCTTTTCAAACGCCACTGTCTCCATTGTGCGGCGGGAGGAGCAAAGCCGAGCCGCGCTGAAGAGCCCTCCCGGCGGTGGAGGGACACACGGAAGGAACGAGGAACGCCGCAAGTGTTGCTGGAATCCCAAATGCCATGGCAATGTTGGAGTCATTTATTGGAGTCATTTATCCCAGCACGGGAGGCAGCCACGCCGAGGGGAGCTGGATACACGGGAGGGACGGGAGTGGGGGGAGAAGGCGAGGGCTGGGGGCTAACAGCCACATCCCAGCCCCGTGCTCCTCCTTGAGGATCCCTCACATTCCACGGGGAGGGAACACAAAGGCTGACAGGCGCTGGTCATCACCGAGTGGCAAAGGCTGGCAAGGACCAGTAGGAAGCACCTGGAGGGAGACGCTGCTGGAATCCTTGGTGCAGCCCCCAGGGACTCCAGGAGGGCCCTCCCTGGTGAGCGATGCAGAGCCCCTGTCCAGGTACGGAGCGATGAAGCCTCCACGGAATCTCCGTGAAGGAGGCGGATGCTGCCGTGCTGTGGCAACAGCCCTCCTCTGCATCTCACGGATAATGGGCAAGCTCTGCTGGAGTGGTTTCAAGGGGTTTGAGTGCAACTTGGAATATTAAAAAAGGAGAAAGAGAAGCCTGAGAAGGCCGTGGGGGGTTGGGGACACATGGGAGAGCACTTTATACAAATATTGGTGTAGGAGAAAGGTCCATCCATCAGCTGCCTGGAACATCCCATGGACCTGTGTGGCCACCCCAAGCACACTCCAGCTCACAGACATTCCCATCATGGTGGGCTTTTGGCTGGTTTTAATTTCAGTTTGGGAGGAAAGAAAGGAAAAAAGACACTATCACCCTCCCCCACTTCTGTATCTACTGAGGAGAGGAAAGGAGAGGAGAGCTCCAGCTCAGAACCAAATCCCTGGATGCATCCCATACTCCAGCAGATGCCCAGGCACTGAGGAATGGCTGCACAGCATTCCCAGTCCCTGAGGACATTTCAGTGGGACAGACTGTCTGTGTGGCACAGCTCCAGGCACTGAGAACATGGTTCACATCACCAAGCACTCAGAACCTGCTCCTGCTGATTTATTAAAAATATGGATATTGATTTAATACCAATATCCAACTATGACGGACAAAGACTCTCTAACAGTTTAAAGTTAGAAAGTGTATGTTTATTACGACGCCGGGCAGCGTGCGGGATAGCTCCCAAATACACACGCGCCATTTACAGATGATCACAGGGTCTTTTTGTGTACAGGAGTATTGAATACCCAAAACACAAATACATATTCATAGCTCTGGTACATCCCATTCCCCGCTTTGTATGGTAATTAGCCAAAAAGCCATTAAGCATGTGTAGTTTGTTCTTTGAAATGGGTCGGTGGTCCTTTTTATGGGGTGGGGTCTCAAAATGATGAAGTAAATGGGTCTTCCTTGCTTTGACTTTTTAACCTTTTAGTACTAGTGACAACGGAATCCTGTTTTTCCAGGGCTGTTTGATTTATGATTGTATTGTATTCTTGGAGTCTATTGATTAATCAGAATACATAAACAGGCCTCATGATTTATCGGTTCCTTAAATCCGGCTACTGTTAGTAGAGGGAAGTTTGTCTATCTTACCTCAGCAATATCTAGTTTAACTAAAGTCTTTAATTCTTAAAAATTAATGTCTCATTCCCCACTTCTTCTTTAAAGTGAGTAAATTCCTTTACTCAATATATAGAGTCTTCCTCATCTATCCAAGCCGTACAGCTAGTGTCTCTCAAGACCAAGCCATATGCCTTTGATAGTGAAGTTAAGGCTGCTACTCGTCGTAGCATCCTCCAATTCCAAACAAGTATCACAACAGATAAAACTAAACTTATACTAACCAAAATAAGCAACACAACTATAGGGTGGACAAGGGCATTTAGTATACCGGTTGCTGTCGGAGACTATCCAAAAAGCACATCCCACCAGTGATGAGACAAATGTTCCTCAAGCTTTTTAAAAACTCCTTTGATGGTGTCTGTGTCATGGTGTATTGTAATTAATGTCTTTTTCCCTTCTTCTCTAATTCCCTTTAAGATTTCTCTCAATTTGGAATGTTTCATCAATTGAGCGACTAAAGTCAAATTCATTTCTATGGGCACAGGCAGAATCTTCTGCACAGTGGTTAGGTTAGCCTTTATATATTGATGTGATATTACAGGTGCCCGATAGGAGAAATCACATCCCTTAATTCTAACAAAATTGCAAACACACAAATTGAATTGGGTCTCATTTACAATTTGGTTGTCTATTCTTATGATGGGGCATGCTGTCCTTAGACAGACACAACCTTGTCCTGTATATACCAGTGAAGTTTTCTGTTTGCCTGGATGCGTTTCAAAGTGACAAATATTCTGGTCCGTATCCAAACAAGTGTCTTTGTCCCCTTCTAATGTCCCTTCACATATGTACCTTAGCTGTCCCCTTGCAGTACAGGGCTCTAGATTAACGGTTTGCCATTTTCCTTTAATTTCTCGTGCCCACATCCTGTGTTCAGAAGGGTACAATACAGTTCCCTCATGGTTTAATCCTAAGGGGACTATTGGATGTATTAGGTCCACTGAGGCATCGTGTATAGTTAAAACAAAGGCTGTCACTATACTAGTCATAGGGTTATAGGTGAAATTGACCAGCACCCACCAAGACTGAAGCTCCTTCTCCATATCAGAGGCATTGTCCCAAACAATTTTGTGAATTTCAGCAGGGAATGTTCCCTCTCTGCCTTCTCTGATAACTGCAGCAGCCACTGATTGCATCCACAGTTGTGCCTGAGTACACCCTAGAGCCAGCGAAATGTTTTCGCTAGCTGTACCTAGTGCATTAATTATTACCTCATGATCTCACTCCTCTGTGTTTTCCCATTCTGGTAGTATTTGGGTCAATTTCCAATGATTGTTACCCAGTGCGAGTAGAGAGGATTGCAAAGGTTGCTGTAGTTGGACTAAATCATTCCCTACTGAGGCTAATTTATTCATCAGTACTTCTGAATCTATGGTATTTAGTACTCCCAATCCTGTTCCTAGCACCCCAGTGAGATCTCTCTTACTTCTAAAATTAGGAGGCATACTTCTTTGGAGCCAAGTGGTCCAGTCCATAAAGGGGTTCTTGACAAATGGAGCACATTCTGGTCGAACGTGAGAAGCATTTACCTGTACTCCCATTTCTACTCGTTTTAAAGACCTCTTTGGGTTAATTATCAGCTTCTGAACTCCTGTCTTTTTAATAGCATATGGCCCAATTTTGGTAATCACAGGAGTTATTTGTTCCTCTACTTCTGGGATAGCTGGCACCTGGGTGATCACAGCCTTCCTTGGCACTGGTGGAGTAATCTTGGTCTGGTCTTTATGGAGCTCAGTACATACTTGAGTGATGTTAAAGTCAATGTCATACCCTCTTATTGCACACCCCTCTATTTTGAGTCTAAACTGAGGACATTTACTCAAGCATTTGTCACAGCATTCAGGACTAATCCAGATGGGTCTCATGGGTGGGTGGTAAGCCTCGTGGAACCCGTCCTGTACGAATGCATACTTACATCCTCAAACATTTCTTCCTTCCCATAAGCTTGCATTCATGACTCTTAGCATCTTATTTAAAGCCTTACGAGAGTAAGCATTATAAGCTCTTTCTTGACACTTGTTTATCTCGGTCACATTGTACCTACGTGGTATTGAATTGACTTTTGTTATGGTTAAGGTAATTACTGCAATAATTACAACTTTCCACATAATGTCCATAATAACTATTAGTCCATCTATTCGTGGTTCCGAGTGAGCTTCAGCTTCAGTTCATTATCGCCTGGTGTGATCTTCCAGATTCCTTCTGGGGCTTTCTTCACTCGGGAGTGATGGATCCAGGCCTTCTGTTCTTTGATTTTGATTGCAGTGAAGGTAGTAAGAAGCACCTGGAATGGTCTTTCCCACTGTGGTTCCAAGGTCTTTTCTGCAAAAGACTTAACATATACATAATCCCCAGGTTGTATATCATGTACTGGCCCATCTAATTCCCTGTTTTGAGCTCCAGCCACATATTTCTCAATTTCTCTAAGTTGTCTATTTAGGGCCACCATATACCTGTGTAGGGTTTCTTCCCCTACTTGCATGGGTGTTGTTCCTTCTTGAACTGCATATGGCCTTCCATACAATATTTCAAAAGGGCTTAGTTTCTCCTTGGTCCTTGGTTTTGTCCGAATTCGCAATAAAGCCAATGGGAGAGCCTGGGGCCAGGGCAAATTTACTTCTTGTCCCAGTTTCACAATTTGTTGTTTAATCAAGTGGTTCATTTTTTCCACTTGGCCACTAGATTGAGGGTGGTATGGGGTATGCAATTCCCAGTCTATTCCCAGGTGTTTACTTATTTGCTGTACAATTTCTGAAATAAAGTGTGGCCCTCTATCTGAGGATATGGTGGCTGGAACTCCAAACCTCGGTATTATTTCTTGCAACAGTGCTTTGGTTACCTCTCTGTTGGGGTGCGTATGTCTTTGGTCAGCCCGCTGATCGGCTGGACCACCCGGTAGATCTGATATGTCTTACAGAACCGATTTGTGAGTTCTTGGCTCTACAGCACCTCGACTTTCGCTGTCACGGCCGTGGTATAAATGAAAGAGGGGACTCTCGGAGGTTCGGGGAACAGAGGTTTATTCGGGGGTCACAGGGGAACCCCTTACCTCAGGCCTGGTGCCTCAGGCGAGACCCCGGACCTGGGCTGCAGGGGAGTTTTGTCCAGGACAAGTTCAAGGGGTGGGTACAAACTACGAACCAATAAAACAAAGCAAAGCAACAAATGCCAACTGAATTACCTAACTACTAACAAATCAAAGGTAATTTGGGGAGGGGTCTTGGGGGAATCTGCCCACTGCTGGCCAAATCTCCTCGAAGGTTCTGTACCTTGGAGATAAGGACTCAGTGATGGACATAGGGAAGAAGGATACATTGGAAGGGATGGGCAGGGATCATCATGGGGAAAGGACCAATAGGAAACAGTCTCTGGGCAAAGACCAGAGAGGCATAGAAACCCTTATCAACTTATGATAAGAGAAAACTCCAAGACAAGGGGCCCATATGGGGTAACTAAAACTATACTAAACTTATAATATAACTTTTAAAACAAAATCCTGCAACCCCACACCTCTCAGGCCTTAGCTGTCCTGGCAGGAAAGGCTTCTGGCCATCCTGAAAAGGTATCAGTTAACACCAATAGGTAACGATATCCTCCCTTCCTGGGCAGTTCTGTAAAATCAATTTGCCATTGCTGCCCAGGTCCACAGCCTTTCCCAATTTGTCCCATTTTAGGCTTTGGGGTATTCTTGGGATTAGTTCGGAGGCAAAGACTACACTGACGGGTTACCTGTATCACTGTACCCTGTAACTTCCTGGCCAAAATTCTTTCCCTCAAATAGTTATACAGGGCGTCTATTCTCCAATGTGTTTTTTCATGTTCCCTTTGCACTAATGACCATAACAAATAGGAGGGTACTATAAGCTTCCCTTCCTCTGTCACGGCCCACCCTTCCTGACTATAATTTGCTTTCTCTGCTTTAATAAGTTTCTTATCCTTCTTATTGTATACTGGCTTACCTTCAGTTGAAATTTTTCTATCTGGAATCAGTGCTGCCTCAACTGTCTCATCGGGTACCTCACCTTTGGCTGCATCTTTTGCCTCTCTGTCCGCCAGCATATTCCCTTCTTCCAATTCAGAGCTCACCTTTTGATGCACTTTGATGTGCATGATTGCTATTTTCTCAGGTAGCTGCACGGCATCTAGCAGCTTCAGGATTTCTTGTGAATGTTTAATGCTTTTCCCTTGTGAGTTTAATAGTCCTCTCTCCTTCCAGATGGCTCCGTGTGCATGGACTACCCCAAATGCATACCTTGAGTCTGTATAGATGTTAATTTCTTTCCCTTTTGCCAGCTCTAAGGCTTGGATCAAAGCGATTATTTCAGTCTTCTGTGCAGAGGTGTTGGTGGGCAATGGTCCAGACTCTATTACCTCCCTGCTGGTGGTAACTGCATACCCAGCATGCCGCTTTCCACTGACAACGTAGCTGCTTCCGTCAGTAAACCAGGTCTCAGCATCCTCAATGGGAGTATCCTTCAGATCCGGGCGGCTGGAGTAGGTGGCTTTGATGGTCTCCAGGCAATCATGGATCACTGGTTCTCCCATACTCCTGCTGAGGAAGGAAGCTGGGTTCACAATGTTAGTTACCACAATCTCAACATCATCTCGTTCTACCAGTATAGCCTGGTACTTCAGGAATCTCTGTGGGGAAAGCCAGTGTCCCCCTTTTGCCTCAAGGACTGCAGACACCGTGTGGGACACTAGCACAGTCATCTTTTGGCCTAGGGTGAATTTGCGTGCTTCCTGGATATTCACTGCCACTGCTGCAACAGCTCTGAGGCATCCTGGCCATCCTTTAGCAGCCGTATCCAGTTGTTTGGAAAGATAGGCCACTGCCCTCCGATATGGGCCTAGGTTTTATGCTAATATTCCCAAGGCGATCCCTTGCTTTTCCTGAGAGAACAAGAAGAATGGTTTACTCACGTCTGGAAGTCCTAGGGCTGGAGCTGACATGAGGGCCTTCTTTAGCTGGTCAAAGGCTCGAGTGGCTTCCTTTGTCCACTGAAGTTCTCTGATTCCATCCATGATCAAGGCATATAGAGGTTTAACAAGTAATCCATAATTATAGATCCACAGTCTACACCACCCTGTCATGCCCAAAAAGGTTCTAAGTTCTTTCACTGTTTGAGGCTTTGGGGTCTGGCATATTGCCTCTTTGCGATCTTGCCCTAAAGTCCTTTGTCCAGCACTCACTTCGTAACCCAGGTAAATGACTGTTTGCCTCACCAGCTGGGCTTTCTTTTGGAATACTCGACACCCTTGCAGGCCCAAGAAGTTTAGGAGGCTTACTGTCCAGTCTACACATGTCTCCTGGGTCCATGTGGCTATCAGGAGGTCATCCACGTACTGGAGCAGCTGTCCTTCTCCTGGTGGGGGTTCCCAAGACTCCAAATCCTTTGCAAGCTGCTCCCCAAATATGGTAGGGGAGTTTTTGTATCCTTGGGGTAAAACACACCATGTGAGCTGAGTTTTTCATCCAGTTTTGGGGTTTTCCCACTCAAATGCAAAAATTTTCTGGCTGGCTTCATGGAGAGGGAGGCAAAAGAAGGCATCCTTCAAATCTAAAACGGTAAACTAGGTTAATTCAGGTGTTAAGCGAGTTAGCAATTTGTAAGGATTGGCAACTACTGGGTACAGATCTTCAGTTATTTTGTTGACAGCTCTTAAGTCCTGTACTAGCCTGTATGACCCATCAGGCTTCTTCACTGGCAAGATAGGAGTGTTGAAATCAGACTGACACTCCCTCAGTAGTCCTATCTTCAAAAAGTTTTCAATAATTGGACTAATCCCTTCTCTATCTTCTTTCTTTAGGGGGTATTGTTTAACCCTTACTGGCTGTCCTCCTTCCTTAAGTTTGATCTGTACTGGTAGTGCATTCTTTGCCCTGCCTGGTATGTCAGAAGCCCACACTCCAGGAAACACCTGATCTATTATTTTCCTGAAATTCTCTTCTTCATTTGCAACTTCAATTTCTTTGGTTATCATCATTAAACTTAACAGTTCTACATATTGTTGATCCTTTACCTCCAAAATAATTTCCCCATGCTTAAATATTATTTTTGCCTCCAGCTGCTCTAGCAGATCCCTGCCCAAAAGTGCAGATGGAACATTGGGCATATATAAAAATCGATGAATTCCCCATTGTTTCCCCAATTTATACTTCAATGGTTTGCAAAAATAAGCTCTTTCAGATTGCCCAGTCGCCCCTTTTACCATAACATAGTCATTGGTTACAGGTATTAGGGCCTTATTCAGTACTGAAAATGTTGCCCCCATGTCTATTAAGAATTCTACCTGTTTTTCTCTGTTCCCTAGTTTGATTATAACCAGAGGGTCCCCTAGGGTGGGGCCCTCCGGTCCTCCTCAGTCCTCTTTTACATGAACAGCCACCTTTTCCCCTTTTTGACCACCTTTTCTATGTTCATCACCCTTTCTTAATTCTGGGCACTGGTTTTTCCAGTGACCAAATTTTTTGCAGAATGCACATTGGTCTTTTCCCAGTCGGGGTGGTCCCTGTTTCGGTGGACCTTGCCCATGTTTTCCTTTTTCTCTGTCTTTCACTTCTGCTACTAATTTCTTCATCCCTTGTTTGTATCCTTCTTCCCGGTTACTAAAAACTCTCCAGGCCTCATCCAGTAAAGCTTCTAAATTCCAGCTGTCTGGACCCCGGATCTTCTGGAGTTTCTGCCTGATGTCTCCTGTAGACTGTCCTAAAAATAAATTTATTAATTGCTGTGTCCCTTCATTAGATCCAGGATCCAGGGTGGTGTGTCGGCACATTGCGTCTTGCAGGTAATCTAGAAATTCAGAATGTGTTTGGGAGGGACCTTGTTTGACAGCATATAGGGCTGACCAATTTATGGTTCTGGGGATTGCTTTCTAGTCCTTTCACTATCAATTCCTGGTATCTCTTTAATTGTCCCAACCCCTCATCATTATTAGGATCCCAGCCTGGGTCTTGAAGGGGAAATACATCTTTAACATCTTCTCGTGTTGTTCTACAGTCATCTTCGGCCAGATCCTTAGCTCCTTTCAAAACTAATTGCTTTTCAGTCTCTGTTAAGGCATCAAGAAGCAACTGGAGGTCTCCCCAGTCAGGTAAATGCTGCTTGACTATAAACTTCATTTTCTTAGCAACCCCTATTGGATCACTTCGATAGCCCTTAGCACTCTTTTCCCAAATCTCTAAATCAATTGAGGAAAAGGGAACATTAATCAGTTTTGTTTCTCCATCAGAGGTCATTGCTTGTCTTAGAGGTGCTTGTATGACCTCTGTGGTTTGTTTTTGGGTCCTTGATGCTATAGGCCCTTGTGGGGAAAGTTTGGGAGCTGAC
>JANPWX010016309.1:0-13114 GCA_024734555.1 Trochalopteron elliotii
CCTGAGGTGTTGCATCCTGGGATCTTTAATTACCATAAGGGGTGTTACAGTAGGAGACGGGGGGCAGGGGGGTTGAGATAGCCAGGCCGAGTAGAGCGGTGTAGGAGTCTTACGTTGCCATGGAAACGACATTCTTGCTTGACAGGTCACAATATATTACAAAAATGAGTACAAAGAGTTTCTAACATTTAACTTTACAATTCTATAACTACTATAACTAATACTTTCTAACTTTATACTTTAACTTTTAGGAGTTGTTTTAAACCTCATTTTTCACAACTGGTTCTGCCCCCACAAGGGATCTGATTTGGGTGCTCAGTGAGAGCCCAGTGGCCTGGTGACAGCTCTGGCAGGGGAGCAGCCCTGTCTGAGATGTGGAGCTGCTCCCACTGTGCTTTCTGCTCACCCAGAGCTGGGCTCAAATGCGAATCTGACTCTGCAACTGAAGAGACTTGCAGCAAACAGAGCTTGTGCTTTGTTACAGCCAGGAGCAACCTAAACTGGACATCTAAAATTAGACAGCGTGAATTTTCTCCTGAGCATCCCTGCATCTTGATGGTGGAAGGGTGGAAAATGAAGGTGGAAAGCTGAGAGCACCAGAGACAAACCCTCTGTTTGCCAGCAGCCACCAGAGCCTCTGTACTCAGCACATCCCTGACCCTCCCTGATCCCTCACACCCAGCACAGCCCTGTCAGGATTTGAACTCAACCACGCTTCTAATAAGGCACAAACCCACGTTATTTTTATCAAAAGGCTCAGGGATCAAACTGAGACAAGCAATTTATTCCAACAGAAACCCAGGCATCACCTGAGAATACTCGCATGGAAGGTTTCTCTCCAAAAACAGGGAGCGAAAGGAAATGCAAAGCTATCAGTGGTTGCTGTTCCTCCATCATATTTTATCATATTCCTTTGATGCTCCAGTGAGGTTCCTCACCCTGAGCCCCCCTCTCAGGCTGGTAATTTGGTACAAGATGGTAAAAGCAGCCTGAAAAGCTGTGACACACTGGGCAGAGCTTCCCCTCAGCTCAGCTGCTTCACTGCCCTCACCTCAGCTTCAGCAGAGACTGAACACAAGACTCCCCTTTCTGCCCACAAACCCCACTTTCCACCCATGGGGAAACTCTAAATACTCCTTTTTTATCCCACAGTCACTTTGCCACATGGCAAGCACTCAAACCCATTGTGTTGGGGCTTAGGTTTGTTCCCTTTTTACTCTAAAGAATTTTTCTTCCCCATAAGTTAGTAAGGAGACTATGTTTTGGTCAAGCACCCTTAAGCACCCAATACTAAGAGGTGGCCGAAAGCTTGGAGGGGGAGTTAACGCGAGTTTTGGGGCAGGTAAAGGACAGAGCTGGAGGCAGCTTGGCTTCTTGGGTTTTTCGACATTCAGAGAGAGAGAACAGCCAGGCTGCTGCTTGCTGCGGGAGGCGTTCACTGTCACCAGAAAGTCCAGTCCTGGGAAATCTACCATCATCTGCTCGCGTGCCCTGGAATTCTGAGTTTCTCCGCCTGCCCTGCTGGAGCTGGGCCAGCCCTGCCCCACCATCCCGGCTTCCTCGACACTGCTCCTCTTGCTACAGTGTGACCCTGCACCTCCTGCCCTGCCGGGACATCCTGCCCCTGCCTGCTGGGGTCATCCTGCTGTTCTAGTTACCAGCCCGCGACTTTCCACTGTTCCAGCTTGGTGCTCTGAGGGTCTTTCAGGGGCACCGAGACCAAACTGCCCTGGGTTTTTGTGAAGCAAAGCCCTCAAGGTCCTTGGTACTGTTTTGTTATTAATGCTGTAGTTGTTGGTTTTGTTTGCTTTGTTATACATACTAGTAAAGAACTGCTATTCCTACTATTCCTATCCCCAAATCTTTGCCTGAAAGCCTCTAACTGCAAATTTATAATTGGAAAAAGGGGGGGGGGGGGGGGGAGGGGGGGGGGGGGGGCAGTTTACATTCTCCATTCCAAGGGAAACTCCAGCTTTCCCTGGCAAATACCTGTCTTCCCAAACCAAGACATTCAGCTACATTAAGATCATAACTTCTTGTCCTCACAAGCAGCCCTGATCCAGGATGGGCTCTGTGGGCAGGAGAGGGAGTGATGATCCCAGTAGTTGCAATAAAAATGCTCAAACCAACTTGATCTTTGCCATACTTGAATAATACTTGGGCATGCAGGGGTATAATAGACTGAATATTTTTATTGGATGTTTTAAAAATAGAGATATGATCTGGCCATTGTGGAATCCCTGCAGCCCCCCAACATAATACCCAGGGTCTGGCCTTGGCAGGACAGACCATAATTACCTGCCCAGCCTGAGAGAGGGGACTTCCCAATGGTGCTCTGTAGACATGGTTTGCCCCGGTTCCTCCCTCCCCAATGCCCCTGGCCCTTGGTTTCTCCTCTCCTCGGTGTGTCTCCATTGGTTGTGGGACCCAGTGACCGGCCCTGTCTCCCCTATGGAATACTGACTTTACCTGACCTTTGCACTGTCCCCCTACCTCAAGGTCATTGCCTGCTGAACCCCACACTTAAGTGGGGACAAGCAGATGACCCGGCCTCTTGACTCCGGGTTTCCCTTCGGCTCCTGGAAATAAACCTGCTGAAATTGATCTGGTGTCAAGGCCTTCTGCCTCTCCTAGCTGAGCTAGCCACATGGTGTGTATGGATGTATGAGCTTGACTGCTTTGCCTGAGTTTCCCCAAGCGGCCTTTCCACCAGAGAGGCTTATTGGGATCTAGGCTCCAGCTCAATTCCTAAATAACGCAACACCATAGGCCATGATTCTTTAGTGTTTATTTCAGCAAAATTCTGAGGTCATGTTGTTTGTTAAATAAAAAAGTCATAGAATGGTTTGGTTTGGAAGGGACATTGGGCATCTTCCACTAGACCAGGTGGAAAAATCACATTCCCTCAGTCCAAGAGTTTTCCAGTTGACAGTGAGAAAAATGGCAGGAGACGATGTTTCCTCCTTTAAATGCCTTTATTAAAATATCAGCTCTTTTAGAAACAGGCACCTGGGGGGGTGGGGTGGCCTCCACCGTAGTGCTGAGAAGGAGAGGGGGGCTGGACACTCTGCTGCTGCACACAGCCAAGTGGGGAATTAGCCTCCCCCCTCACGGGAGCATGCTCCTCACAATTCCATCTCGTCGTGGTTCTGCTGATGAGTTGTTTGTTTAGAATGTTTTTCTGGTCACAGCAAGATCAAAATTTCAGGCATTAGTTGGCTTCTACATCTTAGTCTTTATTGCCGCCATTCCTTTTGTTTTAAGTTGTTGCCAAAGAGACTTAATTACTGTTTGTTTTGGAAGTTGTCCCGATTTTCCTGAGGCGTTGCATCCTGGGATTCTTAATTACCATAAGGGGTGTTAGAGTTTGGTTCTCGATAAGCAGGAAGAGGGGGGGTGAATTAGCCAGGCAGAGTAGAGAGGTGTAGGAGTCTTACATTGCCATGGAAATTACATTCTTGCCTGACAGGCCACGAAGATATATTACAAAATGAGTACTAAGAGTTTCTAACATTTAACTTTACATTTCTATAACTAATAACTTCTAACTTTATACTTTAATTTTTAAGAGTTGTTTTAAACCTCGTTTTTCACAATTCCCCTCTCTCTCTATTTGATCGGGCCTTTGACCGCATCAACTTTCGTTGTTTGGTTTATGGGAGCTTACTTTCTTTTTGCCTCTGAAATTGGCAATATATTTGTTCTGCTGTCTCAAGTTCAGCTTCTTCTTGAGCTTCTAATTTCATGATATGTGCGGGCTTGTTAGTATTTTGGAGACTGGCTTGGACTGTCGCTGTTACTGCGCGAATGAGACAAGGGATGACACAAGGGAGGAGGATACTGGCCAGTGCCGTGCCTATTATAAAGACTACTTTCTTCCACCACACTCCTTTTAAGGACCAAAAGCTATCCCACCAATCTATGGACGCAATAGGTTTCCATTCTTGATTACCTACATATGCTATTTTCCTGATTTCTTTTGAAATGTTTCGAATTACTTCACTTTTGTCATTGATTTCCAAGCAGCATTCTGAGGTGTTGAATTTTCCACAGATGCCTCCTTCATTTGCCAATAGATAATCTACAGCCAATCTAATTTGGTACACCACTGCTTTAGTTTGTGTCAATTGGTTGCATATGTAATCTAATGCTAATGTTGTTTTATTAGAAATTATCTCTAATACTGCTTGGAGCTGAATTATACAATTTAACATGTAAATTGGTGTTTGGTACCCCCAGGACCCATCCTGTGCCCATGTTGCTGGTCCATAAATCTCTATAATTTTTTCTGGAGTCCAGACTTCTCCTTTCCAGGTCTGCTTACTCCCCAGGTCAATTGTAGTTCTTTTCTTTCGATTGCTTTTTCCTAAGATGTCATAAAGGGGGATACCTAGTTGTTGTCTGGATTTGCGTGGAAGAAGGAAGAAAGCCGGCTTTATGATGCCAATAGTGCAACTACCTGACCAGTCTCCAGGGAGGTGTGTGTAAGCCCGGTTCCCACAAATCCAAAATAAGTATCTTGGTGCTTTCCAAAAAGAATCTTCTATGTCAAATGGATGTTCCCAATACTTTGAAATATCTTTCATTGCCCAGAAGGGGTTAATGTTATTAGATTCATCTTTGCATTCGTGTAATTGGTAGCCTGTATGGTAAACACACCAAACTCTTTTTTTAATAGCCCAATATGTTTCCGCTTTTGCAGGGACTCATTCTTCGATGAATTCTTTCACTGTCAGATATCTCTTACAAGGCATTTTCCCCACAAATGTCTGGTACCTTTTGCCTATTCTTCTTATACACTCCTCTCCTATTACAGTCGCCTTTAAATCCCATTGTTCTTTTGGTCTTTCTTTCCCTTTTGGAGGTGCTTCCCTTAGCTGTCTCCATCTAAGAATGTCAAGTGGTGTTAAGCTACTTCCTTCCCAAGGCCATACATCAGCCATCTGAGTGTTCCCACATACCCAGCAGTTTGTTAGGTTCAACTCATGGCTAATCTTTTCCATGAGATCAACGAACAGATTCTTTTCTAGGGGTTCACTTTTTTCACTTTTGTTCCACATTACTGGCTTTTCCTTTATGAGGTCAGCAACTCTATTTAAATTGTTTAGTTCTTCAAAACAAACCCATTCTCTGACAGGGCATTCCCCAACTAGGCGCCGTCTAAAGTCGGTAGCACTTTTGGCAACCCAATATTTCTTTCCATCTTCTAAACAGGTGGAAAGGATAGCTATATCTAAACAGGTAGGATCAACGTGGGTGTGAACCCTTATCAGCGACTGCAGGTTTTCCCCATTGTATATGGGCTGATAGCATTTGGTGCATGCTCCTTCTGACATCTGAGCCATTAGCACAGCCACTATCAGCTTCTCCAAGAGTCTGATACGAACCTTTCTGGTCTCGCTCAGTCTTGCCTCTTGGATTCGGTGGCCCTTATGGGGTACCTGTAAGGCTTCACTAGGTCCATTCATACCCACTCCTACTTCTCCAAATTTGGTCCCTGTTAAGTCATGCTCTGTGAGAGAACGGTAGTAATTTTGATCCTTATCCATTATTAACTCTTAACAATAACACTTTACTATAAAACTTGAAATACAAAACATAATAAAACTTTTTACAATACACCAGCAACTTGTTCTCTGTAAATGCTTCTTATCAGTCTTTAGTCTTGTTAACCAGTCCCAGCTTTCTTTTTCAAAGTAAATTTGAGTGGGTTTGAGCTCTCGGACACAGTCCACTCAGGTGGATCGGTGGCTGCAACAGTGGGCTCCGCGTCTGGGGTATTATTTGGAGGTGGGAGGGGTCCCTTGACACGAGTGAAGTGGATCCAGCCCTTCTCTTGGGTTTTCACAGCTGTATGTGTGGTCAGCAGGACCTGAAAAGGACCCTCAAATTTAGGGGTTAGTGGGGTATTGGTCCATGTTTTTACGAGCACCCAGTCCCCAGGTTTTATCTGATGGAGGTCAGTGTCTAGAGGCAAGGCTTGAGGAAGATGCCCTCTTTTTCTAAGGTCTGCCAACGTGTTGCTAATTGTTCTTATATAATTTTGGGCTTCTGCCTCCCTGTCTAGGTAATCCCCAGCGCTGTAGGGAGTTAACAAGAAGGGGAGTCCAAACATCATCTCATAAGGTGACACTCTTATATCAGACCTGGGACATACTCTGATCCACAGAAGGGCTAGAGGCAGGCACTTGAGCCAATTCATGCCTGTCTCGGTGATTAATTTGGTTAATACATTTTTGAGGGTCTTATTCATCCTCTCAACTCTTCCTGAACTTTGGGGGTGCCATGGGGTATGAAGCCTCCACTTAATCCCTAAAGCTCGTGTAGTTTCTTGTACCACTTGTGCTGTGAAATGAGGACCTCTGTCAGAATCTATGTTGTTCACTAGACCATATCTGGGGATAATATTCTCCAGCAATATTTTTACTACCACTTGGGCTGTTTCTCTTTTTGTAGGGAAGGCTTCGACCCAATGGGTTAAATGATCTGCAATTACCAATAGGTGTTTGTAACCTTGCACTGTTGGCATTTCAGTAAAATCAATTTGTATGTTCTGGAAAGGCCTAAGGGCTATTGGCCTTCCTCCCAATTTGGTTTTTCTCATAACTTTTTGATTTATCTTTTGGCAAAGGGGGCATCCTTCTGTGATCATCTTAGCCAAATTATACACTCCTACACACAGATGTTCTCGTAGAAAATGGTCACAGAGCCCCTGCCTACCCCAGTGCGTCAATGCATGTATTTCTTCTAATACTTTTCGAGCTAGCACTTTGTTTAAAAACTTTCTCCCATCTGGGGCTAACCATTCCCCTTGTTGCCCCTGTTGCAATTCTATGTCTTTTATGGCTTTTAACTCTACTTAATCATAAATTGGTTTTCTTACTTCGTTGTCTGGAGTGCTGTGGAGGGCAAAAATCTTTACTGAATCCCCAGGACTCTGGGCCGCTAGCTTGGCAGCTTGATCAGCAATTTGATTACCTTTTCCCTCAAAGGTATTTCCCTTCTGGTGTCCTTTTACATGCACAACTGCAATCTCTTGAGGTTTCATCAAGGATTCTAACACCAATTTAATTAGCTCATTATGGATCAAGTTTTTTCCTTTAGAATTGAGATACCCTCTTTTTTCCCAGATTTTCCCAAATGTATGCACTATCCCAAAGGCATACCGGGAATCTGTGTAGATAGTTCCTTGGTCTTATTCCAATAGGTCCAATCCCCTCTTGAGGGCTGTCCTAGGGTGACTATGATGCCTGTATCCCCAAATCGTCTGTTCTGTGTTCTGTACCTTTAAGACTGGTTCTGAGAGTGAGCAGGGAAAGAAGAAGCGCGCAGTTTGTTTTGAGAAACAAACTCACTCCTCTGAATCTGCTCTCGTCCTTGGGACGGTGTGGTTTCTTTTTTTTTCCTTCGTCGGATGCACGGAGGGCAGCCAGAGAGTTTTTTTTCCCCTTTGTTAGTCTAGCTAGCTGAGGCAAAGAAGCTTTCCTGGACTGTTTTTTTTTCCTATTTTATTTTTCTTTGGGACTGTTTAAATCTGCTCTGGACTGAAAAACCCAGAGGAGCACCGGGATCTTGCACCCGTGGCCCACTGGGCCGGGACTCGGCATCTTCCAGCACTGAAGGGACTGATAAACAAACTCCTGGCACGGACTCTCAGTTTTGCCATCTCTCTTCGGAGCAGTGAGAGGTTTTATTGTTTCATATTATTATTATTGTTATTATTATTATTATTATTATTCATTCTTTATGCTTGTGGGCATTTTGTTTGTTAAATAAATAGGGTTTTTTTCCACTCTTCTTTGAGGGAATTCTTTCCCCGGACCTGCTGGGGGGAGGGGCTGTTTGGATTTGCTTTTCAGAGGAACCCCATTCGGAGATTTCCTCCCAAATTTGCCCTAAACCAGGACATATAGTAATTTGGCGCCCAATTGTGGGGCTCGAGAGAGTGGAAAAAACATGTATTGATTATTGAGTGCATTTTGGTTGTTCTTTGTGTGGGGATAGAGTAGCCATGTTGCCCCTTGAATCCCTAATGTCTATTGGAATAGAGTCCTTGCTGTATTTCTGTTCCCTAGGTTTCTTTGAGGTTCTAATACCTTTCTGGTCCCTAGGCTTGTTTTCTTATCCAGAACTAGCTCCAATGTTGTCCCTAACACAAAGCTTTTACACTAGAAGTGCACGAATTAGGATTGCTATTTTGTTGGGTTTAGTGATCATAATTTATAGGAAGTTTATGAAGGTACTGGAGTTTGTGGCAGGTATGTTTGGTTTATGGTTTCTTCGTCCTACCATGCATCCTAGTTCCAGCAGCATGTTTTGGGAACTTATGAATAATTGCACCCACTTTGTTAGAGGAGGAACAGGGGATGAAGCTTTTCAGTCTTTCCTGTCCCTCGTATCTTTTGAATCGGTCACATCACTTTTGGAGAATATTGTGTCCCCTGAATGTTAAAGATACCATCTTCCTGGTATTCCATCTGGTGAGCTTCCTCTATATGGTTCGCAGCTTGTCTAGAGTGAGGTCTGAGATTTCCAGAGGGGCTGATGAGACCCCTGACCCAGAAGGAGGCCCAGGTGTGGAAAATCCTGAGTGGAGTGGAGAATGGGAGGATATGGGCCAAACCCTGAAGGAATTTTCTGACCCTATAGCCTGGGATTTTCCATATGAACACATTCAGAACCCAGCTGAGGTGGGAAAATACTTGAAAGAGAAGTGCCAGGATAATTCCAAGGACAAAAGGATTGTTGCAATAAGCTGGGCCCTGGCATATGCTTACCGCACACTGCTAGATAAGGTAGGGCAGCAGATAGAGGCAGGGAGCCAGGAAAATAAATCAGCAGCTAAACCAGGCAGTGAGCCTAAGCCCCTGGCAGTTGCTGGGGCAAAGAAGCACGCACAGAAAACCGATCGACCAGTGGACGATGATCCAGGTGAAGGACCCTCAACGATGCCTCCCGACGACACCCAATCAGACATCCAACCAACTGACACCCAATCAGAAGCCGACCAAACTGACACAAAATCAAGAGTCCAACCAGCCGGCACAAGGTCAAATGTCCAACCCACTGGCACATGATCAGGAGCCACTATTGAGTCCTTCTCCCTGAAGGACCTTCGAGGCCTAAGAAAGGATTACACTTGACCACCTGATGAATCTATAATCAGTTGGTTAGTCTGTCTTTGGGATGCTGCAGGTGAGGCTACAATTCTGGATGGCACTGAAGCGAGGCATTTGGGATCCCTGTCACATGATCCGGTTATCGACCAAGGAATGATGAGGGGGGCTACCCCTTGCAGTCTCTGGGAACGGATCCTGGGAAGTGTGGCACAAAGATATCTATGTGCAGACGATCTCTATATGCAGCAAACCCAGTGGAAGACCATAGAACAAGGGATTCAGCGCTTGAGAGAAATGGCAGTGGCGGAGATTATCTTCTCAGATGACGTAAACACTAGGAACCCAGACTTGGTACCATGTACACCTGTGATGTGGCGAAAACTTGTACGACTTGGGCCACAAGAATACTCTTCTTCTTTAGCAATAATGAAGGGGGACGACATGGGGGAGAGCGTGCTGGATATGGCAAGAAAACTTCGAGCATATGCAGATGCTGTGCATGGCCCAACACATGCCAGAATCGCAGCCGTGGAAACCTGTCTGCAGAAATTAGAAGGCAAAATAGAGGAGAATCACCATACACTCAGAGATGAGATTAAAGAGATGAAAGAGGGCTTTCTCCAAATCTCGGCGGTACAGGTCAGAGGTTCTGGCACCAAACGCAGACGTTCCCCAGACAGAGAGGGAGGGGGCATCCCACGAGGTAAGCTGTGGTCCCTCCTGCGTGATTGTGGAGAAGATATGAAGAGATGGGATAGAAAATCTACCGATGATCTGGCACAACGGCTGCGTGAATTGTTGGGTGGCAAGACTCAGAGAGGAAGTTCCACTAAGAAGGAAGTAGCTCCAGTCACCCAGGGACAGACGGATAACCAGGTTTAGAGGGGCCCAGCCTCTAGCCAGGTAGAGGCTAGGGACAACTGTGTTTTTTGGACTGTGTGGATTCGTTGGCCTGGCACATCTGAACCACAAGAATATAAGGCCTTGGTCGATACTGGTGCACAGTGCACATTAATTCCATCAACACATGTAGGGGCAGAATCTGTCTCTATCGCTGGTGTGACAGGGGGATCACAGGATTTTACTGTGGTGGAAGCTGATGTTAGTCTGACTGGAAATGAGTGGAAGAGGCACCCTATTGCAACTGGCCCAGAGGCCCCATGCATTCTGGGCATAGACTACCTCCGAAATGGGTATTTCAAAGACCCGAAGGGATTCAGGTGGGCGTTTGGGATAGCGGCTGTAGTGATAGAGGGTGTTAAGCAATTGAACACCTTGCCTGGACTATCAGAGAACCCATCTGCTGTAGGACTTCTGAAGGGGGAAGAGCAACAAGTGCCAATTGCCACTTCAACAGTGCATCACCGACAGTATAGAACAACTCGAGATGCTGTGATCCCCATCCACAAGATGATTCGTGAGCTGGAGAGTCAAGGGGTGGTCAGCAAAACCCACTCACCCTTCAACAGCCCCATCTGGCCTGTGCGAAAATCTGAAGGAGAATGGAGATTGACTGTGGACTATCGTGCCTTGAATGAAGTGACTCCACCGCTGAGCGCTGCTGTGCCAGACATGTTGGAGCTCCAGTACGAGCTGGAGTCCGAGGCAGCAAAGTGGCACGCCACTATTGACATTGCTAATGCATTTTTCTCCATTCCTTTGGCAGCAGAATGCAGGCCTCAGTTTGCCTTTACGTGGAGGGGTGTGCAGTACACTTGGAACCGATTGCCCCAGGGGTGGAAGCACAGTCCTACCATCTGCCATGGACTGATTCAGACTGCACTAGAAAAGGGTGAGGCTCCAGAACATCTGAAGTACATCGATGACATCATTGTGTGGGGGAATACTGCAGCTGAAGTGTTTGAGAAAGGAGAGAAGATCATCCAGATTCTGCTGAAAGCTGGATTCGCTATCAAGAAGAGCAAAGTTAAGGGACCTGCTCGAGAGATCCAGTTCCTGGGAATTAAGTGGGAAGATGGACGGCGTCAGATTCCTACTGATGTCATCAACAAGATCACAGCAATGTCTCCACCTACCAACAAGAAGGAAACACAAGCTTTCCTAGGTGCCATAGGTTTTTGGAGAATGCATATCCCTGAGTACAGCCAGATTGTGAGTCCTCTCTACCTGGTAACCCGCAAGAAAAACACTTTCTACTGGGGCCCTGAACAGCAACACGCCTTTGCCCAGATCAAGCAGGAGATCGCTCATGCAGTGGCCCTTGGCCCAGTCAGGACAGGACCAGATGTGAAGAATGTGCTCTACTCTGCAGCTGGGAGCCATGGTCTGTCCTGGAGTCTTTGGCAGAAGGTGCCTGGGGAAACTCGAGGACGACCATTGGGATTCTGGAGCCAAAGTTACAGAGGGTCTGAGGCCAATTACACTCCCACAGAGAAGGAAATTTTAGCAGCCTATGAAGGAGTCCAAGCTGCCTCAGAGGTAATAGGCACTGAAACACAACTCCTCCTGGCACCCCGACTACCGGTGCTGGGGTGGATGTTTAAAGCAGAGGTTCCCTCTACCCACCATGCCACCAATGCTACATGGAGTAAGTGGATTGCTGTCATCACACAGCGCGCCTGTATTGGAAAACTGAATCGCCCTGGGATTTTGGAGATAATTACAAATTGGCCTGAAGGTGAAGACTTTAGTCTCACAGATGAAGAGGAGCAAGAACCAGTGACACGTGCTGAAGAAGCTCCACCATACAACCAACTGCCAGCAGAAGAAACACCCTATGCTCTTTTCACTGACGGTTCCTGTTGCATAGTGGGAATGAACCGGAAATGGAAAGCAGCTGTGCGGAGCCCCACACGACAAGTCGCTGAGGCCACTGAAGGAGATGGTGGATCGAGCCAACTTGCTGAACTCAAAGCTGTTCAATTGGCCCTGGACATTGCTGAGAGAGAGAAGTGGCCAAAGCTCTACCTCTATACTGATTCATGGATGGTAGCCAATGCTTTATGGGGATGGTTGAAGAAGTGGAAAAAGGCTAACTGGCAGTGTAGAGGAAAACCAATTTGGGCTGCCGAAGAGTGGAAAGACATTGCCACTCAGATAGAGAAGCTACCTGTAAAAATCCGTCATGTAGATGCCCATGTCCCCAAGAGTAGAGCTGATGAGGAGCACCGAAACAATGAGCAGGTAGATCCGGCTGCAAAGATAGAGGTGTCAAAAATAGACTTAGATTGGCAACACAAGGGAGAGTTGTTCCTGGCTCGATGGGCTCATGATGCCTCAGGTCATCAGGGCAGAGATGCCACCTATAAGTGGGCACGAGACCGAGGGGTGGATCTCACCATGGACAGTATTTCTCAGGTTATTCATGACTGTGACACATGTGCTGCAATCAAGCAGGCCAAGCGGGTGAAGCCCCTATGGTACGGTGGACGGTGGTCCAAATATAAGTATGGGGAGGCCTGGCAGATTGATTATATCACATTACCCCAGACACGTCAAGGTAAGCGCTACGTGCTCACAATGGTAGAAGCCACCACAGGGTGGCTGGAGACCTACCCTGTGCCTCATGCTACAGCCCGTAACACCATTCTAGGCCTTGAAAAGCAGGTTCTCTGGAGGCATGGTACCCCTGAGAGGATTGAGTCAGACAACGGGACTCATTTCAAGAATAGCCTTATCAATACCTGGGCTAGGGAACATGGCATTGAGTGGGTGTACCATATCCCCTACCATGCACCAGCTGCTGGGAAAGTGGAAAGATTCAATGGACTGTTAAAGACCACCTTGAGAGCATTGGGTGGGGGATCTTTCAAGAACTGGGAGCAGCATCTGGCAAAGGCCACCTGGTTAGTTAACACCCGAGGTTCCAACAACAGAGCAGGCCCTGCCCAGTCTGAGCTCCTGCATACAGTAGATGGAGATAAAGTCCCTGTAGTACATGCAAGAGGTTTGTTAGGGAAGACAGTTTGGATCAAATCCACCTCAAGTACGGACAAACCCATCCGTGGGATTGTCTTTGCTCAGGGACCAGGTTG